>VZTO01006922.1:73811-90488 GCA_013400615.1 Syrrhaptes paradoxus
AGAAGACCAAGGCTGAATTAGCTTGGCTGGAACACCAGATACAACATCTGAAGGAAGCAATAAAATGTTGCAATCTGTCACTGTCTTAAAGGTACAGTGTGAGTGCATTCACTCACTCAAAAATTTATCTTATCCCTCAGAATACCAGAACATTACTTAAAGAGGTTTAATTTTATTTTAAAGAATAATTTTATATAAAAATGTAAAGTTTCCTAACACACAATACTTAGAAGAGCTACTAACTTGTACTCTTGCTAATTCAATAATTGTAGTGCCTGGAAGGTTAAAAAAATTTTTTTTTTTTTTTAATTTTCCTTATGACTTAAGTGACATTTTATGGAGGTTATTCAATATGTCAACTATAATTACATTCCTATAGGAAGAGATTCATTTGTATTGGCTTTAAGGCTCACCAAAAAAAGAGCACTAGTCACAATCACAGATATTTTTTCAGAAAAGACAAGTATGTCTTTGCCTGAGAGATGAAGTGCATTGGGAGTGAACTTTTATTTCTTTCCATCGTCAATTGTACCCCCTGTTAAAACACACACACACAAAATTATGCCCTATAAATATCTAGAATTTTTTTAATCACAAAAAAAAATTTACCTCCATTTAGGTGACAGAGTTTTGCCACATAAATGAATGAAGTGAAACTAAAAGAAGTTAATCATATGTTGTGCAAAAAAATGTAAATGGACATGGCTCCCTGCAATCTTTCATGAGAAATGCTCCAGGGTCCATTCAAGGTAGTCATAACTTCTAGCCAAAGCAGCCAGTTTATATTCAGGCAATGTTATCATTATTCAAGGGAAAGAACGATATATTCTGGGAATTGGAGTGCATGCACAAAATTTGACAGTGAGGTAAATTATCAACCCAGTGTCTGGAGGGAGCATGCTGTAAATAGGAATCATATCTTTCATTGGAAATTTTGCAGAACCAAGTGCAAAGTTTAACCCTAGTCTCAAGAAAATGAACAAAAGTTCATCCTCCACAATTCAGAGCAGTGTTTACCTACCTGTCTCCAAGACACAAGCCTCTAGTGAATGAACCACACAAATTAAGAACAGACTCAGAGTCTTCCCAGTGAAAGAAACTTATCTAAGCCTCTCTCTTGCCTTACCCCTGGATAACCTTCCCCATCCAACAGCTCTTTCCAGCTACATGAACAGTATTTTTCTCTTCTAAACACTTTCCTTTCTTCTATTGCATGCACTAGGCTTCCTTGCATCTCCTAGATGGTGGGTTGGGCACAGAGCCTGCTGAGGACAGCTGATGGGATCTGTGGAGTAGATATAGGGCATCCCATGGAAGTGTTCTCACCTGCTGACCGTGACTGATGGAGGAGTTTGAAAGGCTGGGTAAACACAAAGGAGTCAGGAACCCATGAGGAGAAGTAGTAATTTTCCTTAACAGTATCCTGGGTTCATGCCAGGATGTATTTTATAATTGCACAGCTACATATTTTAATGCTACCTCTCTCTATTTATCTATGTGTAGGGATATTGTTCATTTATTGCAGCAACTCTTTGAGGTCTCAGCCAAAACCGAGCCCTGCTCATGCTGGGCATGACAGCAGTAAATACTATGAATGCAAACCTTGTCACAAAGAGCTCCAGCAGACAAGGAAAAGAAGTATCACAATGAGTACTTTCGGAAAGGAAATGGAGAAATGAAATTCCTCGGTCAAGGCCTGTGGGAATCCTGTAGAAGATGATTTCTCCCTGAAGAGCACACCCAGTACAAAAGCACTGCAATGCTGAACCAGCCAGCTGGCTACATACTTCTAGATAGTCCATGAATTTGTTGTTAGAATAACACCTTTTGCTAGCTGCATGTTGATAATGTAAAAAAGGGAGATTTTATCAGAGGTATATGAAACATTAACAAGTGTAAATTGAAAAACTAGAAGAAAAATGAAGTAATTACTTCAAATAGTAAATAGTTTAATCCAAAAAGACACCTACATAAATCTTTTTCTGAAAAATTTCTAATGCTCACAGGATATCAAGCTTTGTTTCAAGCCAGTACCATACATGTTGCTGCAATAAGTATCCACAACAATGACTGTTTATCATTCTGTAGAGTCCCAATGATCCAGCAGACACTGGGTATCTGTACTCGCAGTGTTATTACTACAATTTGCATTTAACCCCAGACATCATAAATAATGTTTTTTGAAAGAACTGGACTTTAGAAATACTACTAATTAAGGTAAGAATACTTTATTGCTAAGAATAAAACACTGTTGTGAACTAAATTATCCTTAACGAGGAAGGTTAATTCCTCACTTTGCATTCCAGTGAATGCACAGGTGAGATTGCTCATTTCAAAGCTGCAGATGGACAGCTTTCAAAACACAGCGGTCCTGAAGGTATTTCTGTTTACCCTGTGGAGCTGCAGAGTGACATGCAAATTCAGAGCAAACAAACTTTATGTATGATTAATTTTCTAGTTTTATGTATATCAGCTCTTCACTTTGCAAGGGGACGGACAGGTGAGCAGGAAATACCACTGAGTGCTTCTCTGGCTGCCTGCCGTACTCCCAATGATGGCTAATAAGAAAATTACACCAACACTTGGCATACTGTTTTAAAAGTGAAAAAAAAAAGTTATAAGGTGAGAATCCAAGCATGTTAAGTTTATCTTCATACCTTTACATAAGCATCCATACTCATCTAAAAGTTATTGCTTTGCTATAATGCAAATATTCTGACCTTTGACTTCCATTCTATAACATGATTTTCCATTATCTGTACAAACATTTTAACGCCCTCTTATTTCCCCTTTTTTGGTGAAAGCTAGTTTCACATTGAACAAAGTTTCAAAGCCAGGTGCTTTTGTGCTGAAAATATCACTGTGTGGTGCTTTGGCTAAATCATTAATTAAACTTTTTCAACTGTGATTGTTTTTAATTGGAAAAGAAGAAACTATAAAAACATTGAAAGGGTGATAAATATTAGATCCTGTTCTTGACTCCTTCTGTTATACATCTGACAAAATTACAGAAATAATGAATGAGTCCATTCAATATCATCTAGCAGCAAACAATTTTATTCATCAGTAACAGTACTCAAGGATGTTGGGAAAAAAGCTCTTCACATTTTAGGTGCAGAATATCTACATTTTGTTCCTAAAGCAAAAAAATGTCATTTCTCAGATTAGCTGGCATAAAGGATTATTTCAGAAAAACGGTCCAATCAGTCCCCTAAAAAGCTCTGTTACAAAAGAAACTTATCATCACTGAGTATATTCAAGGCACCCAGGGCTGTCTGCTCATTGTCTGATGCATATCTACCGTCTAAGAAAAGCATCCCAGGTATAGAAAAAGTTTGATGACATAAAAGCACGACTGCAGATCCTGATATCCCTCAAATCAGAGTTTCAAAATGCATGAAGGAGTTTTCCAGTAATCACATTGGTGTCTCTGCATTTTGTTGTATTAGAGACTCCCTCCAGTAAAGCAGTGTTGTGGGATTCTGTCGTTTTCTGTGTTTCACTGATGCACACACACTCTATATCAAATCAACTTTGTAAAGATAAAAACCAGAAGACATGTATTTATTTGTCAAATAATCACTCATGTCATTCACCTTGGAATCTGAGAATGAATCTGGGTTCTAAATGTCTGCTAGTATTAATGATTTCTTCTTTGACTGGATTTTAATAAACAATTGTGGTATAGAAGGTTTGCAAGAAGGAATTAAATCTAGTTCCCATTGTTATTATTTCTCTATCAAGACCCACAAGAACTACCTGCTTGTCAGCAAAGTAAAAAGCTGAACTATAAACACAAGGGAGGTATAATTTTATAGATATATTTCTACAGAGCAACTGAAATTACAATTTAGTACCAAACTGTGTTGTTTCTGCACAGACATTGAGAACGTAATGATTTTTCTTGTAGCAGTAGGACACCTTACTTAAAACATCCCCTGTGCCTGTACGACACTGCAAAGCTGTTCAGTGACCCACTGGAATGTACAGTTCCACAGTTTTTTAACCCTTTTAATGAAACACCTATTTAAGTGTATGCCCTGAAATCTAGATAAACTCTAGCAACTCGTGCTCATGAAGAAGAATGGGATTAGCTCTGAGCAGCGTGAGAACCACAAACGGCCAGATGCTGTAATGGGCTGAACTGGCAGTCCTGCTGGGGAGAAGTGGAGAGAGCTCAAGCCTCATGAACATTCCCGTTACCCCATAGCCTGGAGCTCTGTATAAAATGGGAGCTGAGTGTTGAATTTGTGGACCATCAAACACTTTGTCTGTTGTTCTGAGCAGCCCATTCATTCCCTGTTGTACATCTTAGGTTGTGCTGATCTCTTGCTGAAAGTGCCAGCAGCAAGCATGCAATGAGCAGGGGTGAATGCCATGGAGGCAGGTGATGGGCTGTGTGGACGAGAAAGCGCAGAGCTGGGAAGAAGCCTGAAATGCCAGAGCTGCATATGTGCAGTTCGCATCTCTACTCACCAAAGAACGCAGATCTAACCACAGGTAGAGTGGCTCAGCTCAGAAAACTAATTTGAGTTAAAAAAACCCCCAAACCAGTAGTTACCCTAGAATGGACAGCTTTAATAGGCACTGACAGCCTCAAGGAGAATTAAGGTTAGACCCTCACCAAGACACCTAGGAGGATCTTATGTTATATACATTGCTACTCTAGAAATTGCTGGGGTTTTCCAACTTTATTGTTTCTCTTTGCTCATCTTTCCTTTATCCTCTTAAGTTTCTCTTCACATAAATGCTCAGATTCAGTATTTCTGAATGGAAAAGGATTAACATATTTTGAATATTCCATTTTTATCCAGTTTGAGGAGTTGTTGGAAGAATTCATCTGGCTTTTTCTGGACTAATAAAATAAGAAATGATTATTTACAGAAGCCATATCATACCACCTAATATTAATGTATCTTGTCAGTAATATTCCTTTCCGGTTAATACAGCAACAGCTACAGCTTCTGCAGAGCTCAGGATATTTTCAGCCTCCCTGTAGACTGTCTAAATGAAGATGTGCTGAGAGTATATTCCCTGCATTTGTGGAGACATACCGATAAGGCAGTCTGTGTTTTTGTTCCAGCCCACACACGGACTGTCATCACTCCCTGTATATTTTGTCTTCATTAGGAGTGGGGAAAAAATTGGAGCTGGCAGTTACTTCAGCTTAAATTTAAAAACAATGTAACCCTGAATATATTTACCTAAATTGGAATATCCAGAGGTTGCAAGTACCTGTCAGAATATTTCCCAAAGCCTGTGGATGGAGGAGGTTCAGTACCTTTACATCTGGTACTTCCAAAAACCCTCCTGCTTTGTTGGATAACCATCTTCTGAGTTTGGGCAACAGTTTCTGTCCTGGCTGCTGTCTTCAGGTCACGTAAATAGTGAGTGTATGGAGTAAGGGGTCTGAAGTAACAGCTATGCACAAGGGAGCTTTGGGCTCTTGGTCTGCCTGGTTCTGAGGCAGCAGTTGAGGAAAGACTGTCGAGGACAATCAGGTTCAGTCACCAAACTAGGTTATTGGGAAGGAACAGTTGCAGTAACTCCAAGTAAGAAAGGAGCCTTGAACTGTACTTCTCGATCTCCGGATCTATCGTTTGGTCTATTTTAAGAATAAAAGGCATCACAGTTATGATCTAATTTGACCTCTTAAATGACACAGGGCAATAAACTTCCCTGGGCAATTTCTATGTTAATAATTTCTGTTTGACTTACACCATATTTTAAGAAAGTTATCCAATCTTAGTTCTTCACATGATGAAGAACCCGCCTCATCCCTTGCTGAGTTTTTCCAGTGATTAATTGCTCTCAGTATTAAAATTTCTGCTTTATTCCTAATTCAAATTTGTCTAGTCTCATCTACTAAACACCTTTCTCTATTAGATTAAAAAGGCATCTACCACGAGAAATGTCTTTCCTGTACAGTTACTGAAGCAGCATAATGAAGTCACCTTCTAACCTTCTCCTGGATAAGCTAAATAGATTGAGTTGGATTAACAAACCTCCATCTTCCCACCATGAAAAAGAGCAGTGATACTCTTTGGAAGGCTTTTATGAAATAAACCACGTTAATTCACCAGATTTTTTTTTCCCTAAAGCATTCTGTACCTGTGCACATGATTTTGTTTCTCTTATTGACTTCCAGCAGAAATACCAATAAGATTTCTTATTTTTTATCATACAGTGGCACAGGCTCAGCTTCACAGAAGCACTTACGTGTGGTAGTGCTGGTTGATCCCAAAGATAACTTTGAGTCAATCATCTTCAGGAGAAGAATTTGCTTGTTATTGCAAGGTGGATGCCTGAAATCCTGATGTTATTCAAGGGGAGAGCTGGACATGTAGGACTGGGTTTCACAGACATGAGGAAGCTGAGGAGGAAGGCAGTCAGTAGAGAGACACATATTTCTACATGTCTGCTTCTCCCAGGTTTACAAACCTCTCTCTGACACTGCGATTCTCAGCCTAAAGCCTCTCCTGGGTTTAGAGACATAAGCTATCCACTTAGAGAAAGACTTTGAAGTATATAAAACACAAATCTGTTTTATAAAAAAAAAAAGAAAATAAAAAGAGAGAAAGAAAAAGGTCTAATCTACTATGCTAGAGACAAAGATACCATCCATCCTCCTCTAAGAAGGATGAAGCTAGACATTCACAGAGACAAAGAAAACGAAATTGAGTCTGTACATGAGTGATGAGGGCACTCATCTGGGAGATAATAGTCATTGCCTTGTTTATGAAAGCTGTTCAATAAAGGTTAATACAAAATGCCTTAGCAGGCCTAGAAGCAGGGATTCTTTTCCGAGCTGACAGCCTTTATTAAGGAATTACACAATCTTTCTCTTTCTCTTTCTCTGATCCCTGGTTCTCCTATTCATGATACAGTTGATATATAAGTATATAAAATATTATAAAATATAAATGTGTAATTGTATAATATATCATTATAACATATAAGTTATTACGTAGAAACAGAAACACAAAATAATTTTTATTTTTATGCATATATCTCAATGTAAATTCCACCATGTCCTACTTTAATCATGCCAAATGCTTCTGTGTATCCTCACCACCTGGCTTAAAGCCAACGTAAGATATATTTTTGGCATTTCTACTTTATTTTCTTACAGTATTGAATTCACATTTGTTGATGTAAGGAGTGCCTCCACCTTTGAGTAAATGAAGTGGAAATCAAGGTTGGTCGTCTCCTAGTTGAAACTGCTGTTTAAAACTCTGTTGCATTCTTTTAAGGCTTATCTATGCCCAAAGAAGCCATTCAAACCTTACTAACCATGTATGTTGCATGCCATCCCCTTCAAATGCCTCTGGAAGCCATAAGGATGCTCGATTCCTGGTAGAATCACTATCAAAACTTCCATCACGGTTGCACAAAGCAAAGCACAAATGATACAGTTCTAAATTGTGCAAAGCTTTTCTATTTAATTCAACAATGAAAGATTTTTGTGACTTTTTTCCTTTAAAATTTCCAGTTCCATGAGTCTTTTGCTGAAACTGAAATCGAAGATTTTTACTATGTTTAGACAATATTTTGCTGTCTTCTGGATCAAATTCTTCACACAGTCAAAAAGATGGAGATTCAAGGAAGGCCAGCTAGACTGTAGCTCTTCTCCTGTCCTTTGTCCTGACTGTTTAGATAGCACAGCCTAAGTCTGTCTCTGCCACTGTCTCTTTGTATATACACTTGCTATCCAGGTATTGTGGCTGCAGACCATACAAATATGGATGTATTTTACTTGTTTTGGAAGAATATGCTTTCAGATGTTGCAAAGTGTGGCAACTTTGTGTGGACCTGACTGCACAGCATTTTATTCATGGCACGTTATAAAGTATTTGTACCTGATGAAACATGGCATAGTTGTATTCAGCCTGAAACACCCAGCTCCCATCTACGTTTGCACTCAGAAATGCTTGCGATGCCATTTCCTTCTGTTCCAACACAAATTGATGTTGAAATACAAATGTGAACTCTGTTATGTCTGGCAGTCAGGATGGCTCCACCAGCAAGACATGATCATGGGAACACCAGAGGGCTTTGGTACAGCAGTTCTGAGAATGACAACAGCCTACAGGATCATTGCGGATTTTTATTGCATAGACACCTGTTGAGACTGTTCCCTCTCTGTTTCTTTTTCACTTCCTATGGAAACTTCGTGCCTAATGCCATAGCTTAGATACCAGTGCTGACATACAGTATTCACAAAGATTATTGCTAGTGTCGATACAGGAACCGTGCTTGTGTTCTGTCATGGTTTAACCCCGGCCAGATGAGCACCGCACAGCCGCTTGCTCACTTCCCCCGGGGGGCGGGGGGGGAATTGGTGAGAGAATAAGAAGAGTAAAAGTGAGAAAACTCATGGGCTGAGATAAAAACATCTTAAGAGGTAAAGCAGAAGCTGTGCAAGAAGGAATTCATTCACTACTTCCCATCAGCAGGCAGGTGTTCAGCCATTTCCAGGAAAGCAGGGCTCCATCACACATAACTGTTACTTGGGAAGACAAACGCCATCAACCCAAATGTCCCCCCCTTCCTTCTTCTTCCCCCAGCTTTATACGATGAGCATGACATCATATGGTATGGAATATCCCTTTGGTCAGTTGGCATCAGCTGTCCCAGCTGTGTCCCCTCCCAACGTCTTGAGCACCCCAGACTCCTCACTGGTGGGGTGATGTGAGAAACAGAAAAGCCCTTGGCTCTCTAAGCGAAACATCCTTGTACTGTGAACACTGTTTCCATCACAAACGCAAAACATAGCCTCATACTGGCTACTATGAAGAAAATTAACTCTATCCCAGTGAAAAACGACACAGTATGAGAATATATATCTGGTACTTTCTTGAAAGTCTAGACTAAGTATATGGTGTCTTTAATCTGCATTTATCTAGTGTACAAAGTCAATCTACTAAGCCGAGACACAGACACTTGTTCCATACTTTGCTTCTACCAGAAAAGCAGCAGACCCCTGACTTCAGGTGTCTTTTTAACAGAAGAACTTAATGAAAAGAGGTTTCCTAAGAGTATTAGAAAGTCATTTGTCTAAATGTCATAGATGTTCCACAGATTGTATAGTCAGCTTCTTCAGGGAGGAAAGAGAAGATTGCCTTTCTGGATTATCATCTTGCCCTTTCTCTGAGATGCTCACATTAAGACGAATGAAATTATTGCCTAAGCCCTTCAAAGCCTAGTGGAAACAAAGCATCTTCTAAGCAATTCTCTAATTCCCAGTCTCCCTCCTATCGTACTATAGCATCAATTAGTCCAGTTATGATAGTCTACAATAAATGGATTCAGTTAGATAGCTGGATGACCATGCCTTGTACATAATTATGAATGTTTTCAGCTAAGCCAACCAGTGTGACAATTTTTGAAGAGTGAATTAAAATCTATCTGACAGATTAATTCTCACGTATAACCTCTTGCCTTGCAGTATTTATTTGGACGCTTCACGTATTAACAGTTGCCCCAACAGTCTCCCTATTACTGTTCAGATTATTTTCTTCCCATACCTTATTGCATACTCTATTTTTGTAAATGCTCCATAACATACAGTGCCTGTGGAAGTAAATGTGCTAAGCTATCAGTGAGTAAATGACTTTGGAAATTAGTTGGAGGTTAATTCTTTGCCTCATTGGCCCCCCAAAGTAGCCAAACTGTAATTGATTTTGATGGCATTCACAAAGTGCCTTGGCCTGTTGAATAATGAAGGAGCACTTATGGAGACAGCCACTGAATATAGCAACAATTATGCAGAGTATCAATGAGACATCATTAAAAGTTTAATGCTTCCGCACTTAATCAACCTTGCCCTACCTTTAACAGCTTTGTTGCTTTAGGAAATCTGTAAAGTTTGAAGTGTCAGTGTGTTGTATATGTTTTACATCCACCAGTTGAGAGAAATGTTCACTCAGGGTAAGGATGTCTAGTCCTGACACGTTTAAGGAGCTGTTAAAGCATAAAAGAAAAATGAGAGACAATTACTGGTGCTGGGAAAATGTCAGGTCCTGCAAGTCTGTCCTACATGGAGCATTTGTCTCTCACACGGCCACAGTGCCCTAATGAGAGCATCATCATGCTCTGTTGTTTGATCACTCACAGGTAACATGAGAAAGGTCGAGTTATTTTTTAGTCATAACAGATCCAGACAATCAACTATCAAGCAATTATTCCTTGGGTTTTTTAACTGTTTTAAATAATTTGTTTTATGGCTGACAGTGGTGATTATAACTGTGTCTTAACGATAACGTATTGAACTATTTATGTTTCTGTTAAATAATTACTCAGGCAGAAGCTGCAAGGAGTTTAAGAAGCTAATGAATCTAGACTATACTGTCATGGTTTGTTCCCACTTGCTAGCCACCTCAGCCAACATCTGAGGAAAAATAAAGCTCAATTTACTGAGCTTGCATGCAGCAGTCTGCCAAGCAGCAATGTCATAGGCCCAGGACATTAAGGTCACAGCGGTATTTTAAAATACCATACAATTCAGGATGAGGAGGATTTTCAAAGGCAGGTACAATATCATCTCTCTAAAGACAGTTTTTCTATGGATTGTTAAAATTTTCAGACACTAGTTCAGTGTCTGAATCCTGAGCCATCAGTCCCCCATTACTTCAATGACCCTGGCAATATCACCCCACTTGAAACAGAAATGTGGTAGGTGTCGTGTTTCTGATACGAGCGTGGAATATGGGGTCTCTATGATATAAGCAGTGTCATTTTATCTCAGACTAGTTTTGAACATCTCTCTTCAACATATGCACTATATATCTCATTAAGAGCCAGTCCTCACCTGCACTTTCAGACACACACAAAAAGCATAACGCTTGGTACTTATCACTTGTAAATAACTGCTAGATGTGTTTCACACTGCCTCAAGGAAGAGTGCCTGTCATTCCACTTGGTCAAGCTTTATCTTTGTCTGCCTTGTAAAATTATGATCCTATTTCCAACATACTTTTTTTTTTTTTAAAGATATTCAAATCCTATATGAACATGGACTACACTCATTCTACTAGTAGAGAAGGGGGACTGAACTGGATCCTGAAACCACGCAGCACAGCACGACTAAAATTGCTTAGATCTAACACCTGCTACTGCAAACTTGTCTTGGAGAGAGCTACTTGGAGTAATGAAAGTACCACAGAATGAATTAATGCATAAGCTTTGGGAACCACTGGATGCAAGTTCTTGAATTTTGTTTTTGAATGTTCTCCCTGGCTTACTGTCCTGTGGGATCTGATNATAATTTATAAAAAAAAAAAAAAAAAAAAAAAAAAAAAGTATCAGGTGTGAGATTCTCCCCAGACTGTCTCACCAATAAAGAAAAGAAGCAAACAGTTTACCAAGCTTCTTTGCTATGATACTATCATCTCTCAGTGCTCATCTCATATTTCTGTCATTGGACGCTTCACTGTTTCCTACATGACTTCCTGCTTTTATTGCTTTTAAGGAGCATTTACTGTTAGCTCAAGCATCCCTTGAAGTGTTCAATTTTTTTACCACTCTTGATTTCCTGTTTACATCTGACCTGTCAGAAGTCTGACCTGCCACCAGTTTTGCTTCATATCTTTTGCTAATATTCAATCTGTGCCTTGTATAAGGATCAACTGAACGAGCCATTTTGACCCTTCGGAAATATCCATGCAGTTAAAAAAAGAGTTGTTTTTGCTTGCAGTGTTGTAACACACAATATCGATGCGTGGCATTGCACTACATAATTAGCTTAATCAGAAATTTATATTAACAGTAGGAGGCATCAACTCCAAGCCAGAGGCAAACTAGACACGGGAATTAAAAAATTAGATCTCCAACGTGGACTGTGAGAAACCCCCACACCTCAAAAAATTGTGGCTGTGCCATGGTTTATTGAGAGATTTACATCATGGATCCCCCTGCGATCAGGTTCTCCTGAGGGTGGGATGACCTGGGATTGTTCTTGAATATTCTTTATGCGAGTCAGTCCAATGCATTGGGTCTTTTACCTAAGTAAAGACCTGAAGAGTTTACGTTACAATTAATGATCTTTCCATATATTTACTTTATCAAGCACTTAGTCACAGCCTACTACACTTTTATTTCAGAAGTATTTCTGGAAGTGAGCACCTCCATCTGCTATAGAAGACAGACAATTTCCTCATGTTTTTTCATGTAGAAGTCTGCGATATATTGTATATAGAAAGTTATAGTCCATCATTAACATTTGACACTGTAGGATACTGGTTTTGTTTTGTAACTCATGTCCTACTTTAGATTTACTGCAGTGGACCATTTATTTCAGAGTTTTTCTAGCAGGTCAATGCTATTCTTCCCCAGAGATACATAAATATTAAAGAGAAGCTTAGTGGAGCATAAGTTTTCATCTATTGCTTTGTCCCTGAATTCTCTTCTTAAAATTTTTATTTCTGCAGATTTTTGCACCAAAATAATTTAAAATTACTGTCCAGTAATAAACCTGAACATTTCAAATGTTTAACAATATTTTACTTAGATCAAATCAAAAGATATTTTATCTATCACAAAGGGAAAGTGGCAGGAACACGAACCAATAGAACATCTGTGATCTTCTTCTTCCCCCCTTGTAATTCAGCTGCCGTTCCTCGACGTAATTGTAAAAAGGCAAACACTGAACAGAATATGTTACAGTCACACTTGAAATTGCATTTAATTAGAGCAACCGTGTCACCACATAGCTTACATCATTTTCTTTCTAATGTCTTCTGTAGCAGTTCTACTAGCGATGCATACTTAGTTAGAAAGCTTTCAATTTGAGGTACTAATGTAATCTCCCATGATTAAATTCCAAAATACTGGGCTGCAGCTCTACTTACAAAGCAATGAATGTTTGAAAATAGTACCTTCTCCTGCCCTAGGGGTCAAATTTGTTATTTCTCAAGAAGAAATAAATCCATGTAATAGTATTAGAGTTGTATAATGACATATTTAATTGGTGCAAGGAAAAATCAGTATAGCATTCTCTAAAAGTTAGGGTGGCTCTCTGCCAGCTAATGATCTGTCATCAAGTGCTGAAAATTCACTTAAAATTTGCTAACAAAGAGTTGTAGCATTTTGTGGCCTAAGCAAACTGTACTGAAAAAAAAGAGAATACTTAGGTATGCTCATTTGGAGCTGGGATATTCACAAAAGATCTCTGCCTTTATCCAGATGTGCTTGGTAAGCTATAGCTCTATAATGAAAGGGTCAGTAGGACGTGCATGGCAGAGATTTTGTTGTGGCAACGTCACCCCTAGGAGAATCTACAGCCTTCCCTGTCCCCAAACGTCTGAGTGTTGACTGGTGTGTGGTTAAGCAGAATTATTGTGTTTAATAGACATAAGATCAAGAGTCTCTCAGTTTTAGTAACATTCTGAAGTATCAGTCTCAATATGCAGAAATTTTCTTTCACAGGTATGTTTACTAGCAAAGTGTGTTGTAAGAGAAACATAACGTAAATGTTGCTAATTTATAATTGAGTTATGAGACAGTCATGACCCAGACATACTGGGTCAAAATAAAGGTTCTTCTCACTCAGGTTTGTACCTGTTGCTAACAGCTATGGATAAGGACAGTTTCAGAGGGTCTGGTTGCTTATGTCTTGAGAGAGAGAATAAGAAATAACCTTATACCCAATAAAGAATGTGTATCCTGAATTGTGGGTGTCAGTCACCTCTCCAGTATTCAGCATCAGGATAAGGAAGTTCAGTTAAGTACTGCTGGTGACTGGGGACTGCTCGAATGTTGTGACGTGTTGCTGTTACTTACGGCAGTGTTCTTGCCTCATATTGCACATCATTGCACATATTGCATATCATAAGGGATATCCCATATCCCTTATGGAAACATCTCCTTAACGGCATGACGGTCATTTACGGATTTTTGCTGCACAGCTCGTCAGGCTCAGGACAGACTGGCTGGAGGTAACTGCACAGCAAGTATACGATGGAGCACTGGCTGGTGAGAAGAGGAAGGGAGAAAACTGTTTCACCTCACTGTCTCTCTCCCTTCCTCCTTTGGTCACACTTTAGCCGATTTCCTTTCCCCGGCATCCTATGAGGAATGTAAATGCTCAAGCTTGCCCATTTTTACTGCCTAGGAAGGGTGAGTGCAGCACAACTGTGGAAAATGATGCATGATGTGAGTTAAAGTACAGCCCTCGGTCTCCAGAACTCCATGAATTTAACTGAAGATGGGGAAGCAGTGCAGCAGAGAACATGGTAGCTAAAAGACAGGTAGGATAAAGGACATGGCTGCAATCCTAGAGAAATTATTCTTGGTCTTAAACCTCTGGGATCTTTTACAGAATCTAGTTTAAGTTTAGAAAGAAATATAATTATGGGGCTGTTAACACTCCTAAGTAGAAACTAAGCTCAGCTCTAAACCAAGACAGCTGAAGTGCCTTCGCTGCCGTGTCACTAATTGGCCATTTGGAGCACTGGGATCGCCAGGGTTGACACCGTGAAAATGAAAGGCAATTCGTGAGTCACTGATCATTAAGTAGGGAGGAACTAAAGGAAAATCTTTTCTACCACTGGTTTGGCTGTTTCAGAATGCTCGCTGTGGCCCAGTAGCAGAAGTAAAACGCCATGCTGAGCTAGCAGTGCATTTTTGGTGTGTGATTCCACGGTAATTCAATGCACAGGGGGCTGCTGACAGATGTGGTGAGCTGACCCCAGGACACTTTGTCTCTCCATGTCAATGTAAGACAGCAATATTCCATCGTATCGAAGAACTTTCATTTCACACCTGACTGAAAGACAAAACATGAAGTCCCAAAATAGATGTCACTTTTGGATTATATCAGTCTGAGTAGTCAGTATGCATTAAAATTGCATGTGTCAGAAGCGGCTGTGCTACATGTGTTTAGCTGGTACTCATCAAATTACTTTCAGCCTGCTGTTGTGGTGCAGCATAACTGAGAAGAAATCATTAGAAAGTGTGAATCTGATAATCTGAGAACACGCTGGCCTTATTAGCTGTAAGAAAAAGACCCTGCTCCCTGAGCAATCTCTGCAAACTGTCAAACATCACCAGACATGACAGCCTTTTCTTGGCTCTGGGATACCATCCACACCGTACACTGTTTGCCTGGGGTTCTGCAGATAATGGAGATGGAACAAACTCTGCAGTAAATGAACCTGTCTGTCTCACAGAGTGACATCAGGCTGGATCTTCACACAGAGCACAAGTATTATTATGGAAATTGCATCTTGACACTTTGATGTAAGAAACACTTCCAGAATATTTGGAATATGCTATCTAAAATTATTTGTCTTCAGTGGGAAAGAAACAAATATACCAGTGGAGCAGCAAGAAGAATGACTGCACTTTTTGTCTTTAGTCATTAGACAAATGCATTAAAAATGACTGCAGAATGAAAGCTAGATAACAGGTTGTGATGGGTTTGCCCTTGGCTGGGGGCCAACCCACACACCCTTTCACTCAACCCCCCACCCCAGCCCCCACTGATGATGGGGGAGAGAATTAAAGGGATAAAGGGGAAAAAGGACTCGTGGGTTCAGATAAGAACAATTTAATAACTAAACTACAATAGTATTGAAAATAATACTGTATACAAATATACAAATGAGAGATACATGGTGATACTGCCCCCGACCCTATGACCAAGGTTCAGACTGTTCCTGGCTAACGATCCCGGAGCAGGGAGAGTCCTGAAACCACACTCATGGAGTGGAGACAATGGTCCAAGTGTCCCAGACCCAGAGCTGACCGGGCTGGGGGTGAAAGGCCTTGGGAGAGGCACCACCTGAAGCAAAATGACCCAGAGCAAAAGAGATCTGGAACAAAAAGGGACGAGCTTCCAGAGGGTCCTCACCTATATGCTGGGCATGATGTGTATGTTATGGAATAGATTATTGCCCACTCTGGGTCTCAATCCCAAACCTAAAATCAAATCTTAGGCTAGTAACTGGGGCTGTGCTCCCTCCCAGCTTCTCCTGTTTGCGGACAGCCAGAGAAGCTGAAAGACTTTGGCAACTGCATAAACATCAGCTTTTATTGGCTTTCTTCTGAGCACAAATCCAAAACAGCCTCTTGCTAGCTAGTATGGAGAAAGTTAACTCTGTCTCAGCTTAACCCATGCTCACATGTAAAAATGAGTGTGAAATGTGCTTTTTTCCCTCTTGCTAATCCACAGTCCCTGAAAGTCTGATAACAGATAGGGCACAGGCTGAAATTTCTGCCCTGCACATGGGCAATGCCTGTGCAACATCTCCCTGACCTCTGTGTCCGAGTAAAGCTGCCAACCACACCTTAGTCCTGTGGGAGAAAAGGTGCTGATGTGCAGGATCCAAGTGATATTTCTCCACATCACCGTCCGTCTTTAATTACCAGCTTGCTTTCACTCAGGAAACTAGCCTCCATCGGTTCCTGTTGTTGCAGGATGAGAGACCTTAAGAAGCCAAATGTGAGAACTTCAGTGGTGCAGAAAACCCTGGGGTTGTATCTTTCAGAAAGATAAGAGAAGACAAAGAATTTCTCACCAGGTGTGATGCACTTCTGAAAAGCTAAACAAATACAGGCTGGGCGGAGAATGGATAGAGAGCAGCTCTGAGGAGAAGAACTTGGGGGTATTGGTGGATGAGAAGCTCAACATTCCCCGGCAGTGTGCGCTTGCAGCCCAGAAACCAACCGTGTGCTGGG
>VZTO01006922.1:90759-119143 GCA_013400615.1 Syrrhaptes paradoxus
ATGATTCTATGATTCTATGATTTCTCAGAAAGCATAGTATAAAGCCCATAACACAGATAGTATGAAGTAACTTAAGGAAAAAAAGAAGATAGGATGGATATATTAAAAGACATATTTCCATATGATCCAGTTTTAAGGAAGAGTTATTCCTAACTGTGTGTATTTTAGAGATGCTTACGCACAAAAAAAAAAAAGAAAAAAAAAAGTAGAAATCAATGAACATTCACTTGAAAAAGATTAACTGTAAAAATGGTGCAAGTGGATGAATTATGGAAACTATTTGGTCCTACAGGAAACAATTACAGGAAAGTATCAGACATTGTTACAGCACTTGGCAGCATCTCATGCTGGGGAAGAAAACAAGGGAAATCGCTGGCATCTGAACCACATTTATTTTTATTTTAATTTAAAGAATGAAAACTGTTATTACAGAAAGACATTTTCTCAACAATGTATAATTGTATTTGTATTGGGGAACTGGGGAAATTGAGAATTAAGGATGATTTTTCAAGCTTTTACAGCCAAAGGAAGGAAAAATTTATAATTTGTACTTTCAGAAAATGTATATCATTTTTCATGAAGTACGTCCATGATTTGAAGTAACTGAAATGTTACTGGTTAAACTCCATTGTTCAGTGGGAATAGAATTAAGATTTTAATATTAAGAAGGAACGTAATATATCCAGGAAGTAATTTTAAAATAAATATTTTTACAAAATGTGCCATATGTATTTGAATACTGCTCTTATATTTGTCATTGTAACTTTTATAATTTTTTTTAAATTTTTGTTTTATTGATTCTTACATCATCAAGTTTAAGAAGAAAGAAGTAAAGACATTATTAGTTAGCACATGTTCTGATGCTGAATGTTGAATATTGTTTTTTATCATCCTAGATATGGTTTGGTTTTGGAATTTTTTGTTCAGTGATAATAGCATACTGTTCCTACAATGTTCTGATCACTATTAGCTTATGAACACCTTCTGTTCCAGCTTTTACGCACATGAGGATGTCCTGTGCTCTCACTTTACACTACAATTGTTAGAGCTTCAGGGTTATCCATACTTTGGTGACACCTCCCTGAACAAAATGAGTCAAGGATCTGTGTCCACAGAAGGGCCTTGGTGTCTGAGCCCAGAGTCTTCTTCCAGGCAGAGGCATTTCTGTCAAGGGAAGCAGGTTCCCATGGCTCCTTCTAAAATCAGTGAAAAGAAGTGTGGGTATCCAGATCTCATATGTGCAGTCCTTCTCCCAGGGAGACTGTGTCCTGTCTAGTTACTTTGTAGGGAATTCAGTAAAACTACAACTTCAATGTTCCAATTACATTTCTGAAGTGATGTGGTGGGATGACTCTAGGCTTGGGTTCACTGCAACAGAATACAGAGTCCTGATCTAAGTAGGAGTTCAGGTTACAACACGAAAAGACGAACTGTCCCAGTGTTTCTGCTGTTGGCTACTCACTCCATCAGCTATAAAGGAATTTATAATCTACTATGGAGACTTTTAGGTACAAAATGCATACAAATCTTTTCACCATTTTACTGAAAAAAAACCAAAACACAATAAATAGGTTTTGGCTTTCATGAAGGTTTCCATGCTTGTCAATTTTAGTATAAATTAAAAGCAAGCAGTTCAAAGCTTTCATCTTTATTTTAAATCTTCCTGTGTGTTTTCAAGGCATTCAGTTAGATCCCTGTAAGACCTCTGGTGGCCATAAGCAGCACTTTCTTCATAAACCCCAGAAATACGAGCAGCTGTGCAATAGCATGCATGGGCGTCTCTACCTAGTATCAGTAAAATAAGACCACAAACCTGGTTTAAACTGCTTTAAATTAACTATATCAGTCACTGTTCTGAGAAAGGTAAATAATGATTGAGTTAAGAGCATCAGAGATGAAATAATGCAGAAAATAGTAGAAGTATGAATTGTATTTTCAAACCTCAGTAGATTCCATGAAGAATTATACTTAGTGTAGCTAGATTTCATTATAATACTCTCTGCCCATTTGCCCACCTTCTCCAGAGACAGATACTTCAGTTTTACACAATCTTCACTCTTTCAATACCAATAAACTTCTAGAGGGATGCACTGAAATGAATTAAAATTTATAGAGAGAAATGCTCATAAATGTGATGGATCTAAGGATAATGAATAAGGGATAAGTAATTTATGTCATTTCATTTTGTCACACACTGTCAAACTGTGACAACAACAGATTTCCTTATTTCCATGCAGACACAAATCACAATGTGGCAAGACTGAAACAAACAAGCAGCTCAAGCAAAGCATGGTGATCTTTTTGCTGGTGGAAATCATTTTAAATACTGTAATGAAAAGCAGACGTAACCATTCAAATAATCATTCATTCATTCCTCATTATTTGATCTCTCCAATTTTTCATTTGTTTTCACTTAGAGTAGTAGATTCTATGGCCAGAGGGATGCTGGACTTATCTACGAAATAGCACAACTCAAGAAACTTCATCCACTTTTCTGGTGGGCCATTGGTGACCTATCTCTTCTCATTACAGCAAAGATATGTGCACATCGGAAGTTGGATATCCATTCTGCTCATTTCCCAAGCTGTTAAATACCAGCCAGCTTTCATCCTGAAGCTCTACAGCTACATTAACATGACTTTGTACCAAAACTGAGAACAGACCTTACTCGTGCCAGTTAGTCTACATTGCATCCAGCTCAGTTTTGTACCAACACGTCGCAGTGCTCTGTGGCTCTCTGTTGAATCAACTGCCTGCCTCACAGGCTCTAGGCAGGAAAGGAAAAGAGTATGTTCACATCTATACAGATAAACCTTTAACTGAATTCCAGCCTTTAATGGAGCCTACAATCGAATATAAGTCTTTAACTCTCCTCATAATTAAAAATATACCTCCTATCTCTAGCCTGAGTGTGTACATTTTCAGCTTCAAAACATTGAGCTTGTTTGTACCTTTCTCAGTAAGTTTACTTTCAAAATCTATTTTTTATATGTATATACGTGTGGGTCCTTTAATTTTTCTTTCAGTGGACTAAAAAGACCAAGTTTCTTCAGCAGCTGGTATCAGCTGCCATACTCTGGCTGTCTAACTCCCCGTTCCTCTGACAGTGATTCCAGTCTCCATCACTCACTACGGTTTCAAAAAAAATACAGCCTCAATGTCTGTATGCCTTTCACTTTGGAAAAGCTCAGCACAAACATCTATGTACTTGCCTCGGGGTAAAGCTGTTCCCTAAGTTTGTACCTTGTCATGCTTCCTGCAAAAACCTTGGCTGCTGATCTTACATCACCTCCCCGTTTCCTTCTCTCTCTCATCTGTCCACCTGAGTTTGTTTGCTGTCCCTCACTCTTGACAGAGTAAATCAGCATTGTCTCAGGTCTGTGCTGCCACAGCTAGATTGCTTTGGGTACCTTTGTCATCTCTTTAAAGGCTGATAGGGACCTACATGCATTAAAGCAGCAAGTACGTAACCAGCAACTATGAAGTGTATACAACAACAGCTTTAACAGAAATACCACCTTCCTTCCCTTACACCCACTCCATCTAGTCTAACTAAGCAGTGATTTCAACACTTAGGATGTGAAAAATAAAACCATCGAGATCAATAAATAACCACTATGCCAAATGTATTTACATGTGTATCTTTGTTCTCCTTGTAGAAGTTTCTCTCATGAGACCTAAGAAGCAACAACAGGATTTTTTCTTTGTGTACACCTTAATAGCTTGAGCTGTGTAGATTCGTGATACTTTGAGATTAGGAATAATTTGTTCACCACGGTCTGTGAGCTCCTGAGTCTATGTATATATATTCAAAGCTGAAATACCTTAGAGGAAAATTATTCTTTTTAGTCTATAATCACAGTTTATTTCAGAGGTACAGAGAGGTTAGCAGTCTAACTATTTCCATGCCTTGAGTAAATAGCCTTACAGGAAAGATTACAGAAACATATTTATGAAAAATGAGTTTGTAAATTTTGTGAACCAATCCTAGAAATGATTTGGAAAAAAGCCAACTTAAACAGTCATCTTTTTTGCACACACAGATTAACTATTTACTATTTTTTTTTCTAAGACATCCACTGAGCCAGTAGCTAAATATTTCCCAGGATAATTTGTATGATATTTGTAAATATCATAAGACAGTTACATAGGTGTTTTGTGTATTCTCAGCAGAAAAAGGATTTCATTAACCAAGTAAATTACTGAAGCACCAGCAGCAGGGCTGAATCATGCAGAAAAATGTGTCAGAGGCAGCAGAATGGTTAACATGCACAACAAAAGACTCAGATTAGATTTTTATTAACTTGATAAATCGAGAGTGTTTCTAGTATATAAAAGTAGTCTTAAATAGAAATGCCTTTCATTTGTTTATGATCTCAGAGATAATCAGCAAGAAATAGTGTACTGTGTTAGTACTAGGGCAACATGTAGTACCTTCAACAAGTCAGAATAGTACAAGATTGAACGAGCTGCTCAGGTCATTGCTAAATGACAGGTGTTGAGAAACATATTGAGAAACGAGGACGATTCATGTTTCCATGTCCTATTGCTTTTTCTTTAAGAACTGTATCTCTTCCCCAGCAGAAATGCTGCATTTGCCAATAGAATTTCAATGTGTGCTGTTGTTATTCCATGTTTCTAGGGCTGTGGTTTGGGAACTTTTCAGAAACATGCCTTGGAGCCAACGAAGCCCTCAGAGCTCCACTGAGCATTGTGAAGAAGGCCCACCAGAGTACTCTTGAAAATGTCAATTCTCTATGGTTTCGGTTAAATTAAGTGTCATTGTATCATCTGAGAACAACATGACACACAAGAGAAATCCAGCCTGCCATGGTCAAAATTGTTTTCACTCAACATTCAATAGGATAACAAAAGAACAATAAGATAAAACAGTACATCTAGAAGTATTCTGGAGTTTCCCACCTTCAGATCTTTCCAGCTGAATGGTATCAAAGTACTAGGAGAGTACAAGACATGTCTTGCTGATTTTAGTGTTATGTAAAAACATATGGACATATCTCTAAAATGAAAACAATTGTTCTTCAAATTACATTTCAGATTGTGTTTATGTTATGAGGAATGACTATCAAGAATAGTAAATATAATCTTGCTTATCTAAGACTCCATTTATTTGTGTTGATTTAATATTTTTCTAATAAGTATTGGTGAATTATCAGACTTCCTACAGAAGACACTGAATTGAACCCCCAAATTAAACTTCTGAACACTGAAATATCCATCCTCTACTCAGAAATTATCACATTCAAAGCCCTCCCATGAATTCCTTGTTTCAATGAGTCATTTTCTTGTAAATTTGTTTACCAATTGTCTATTAGGGCAACATATTTAGAAACCAAACAGGTTTATTGCTTTTGTGTTTTGCAGGTGCACAGTTTTTTTGCAAATTTGTACAGGATTGTACAGAAACGTACAAAATTAGTATCATCCAAGTTTTGCCTTTTTTTTTTTTGGAATAAGAGAAGGGGAGAGGTTTCGGAATTTTGCCTTTCTCTTAGCTTTTCACAGTCTCATTGCTCTCATCTCTCATTAACAAGGATTTATTGTCAAGGACAAGGCACTTGTGAGACAAGAACAAGACAAGAAGGCCCATGTGGCTTCATCTTGATCGAATCTGAGCTCATTCTCACTGCAAGCACCAAAGGGAAGATCTGTCCCATAACTTCAGATTACTGATTATAACATCAGAATGCTGTTAATAATTTCAAGTTACTAAGTGTTAAATTCATGTAACTCTAGCCATCTAAAAATTCCATATCTACTCTAAGGTTATAATTTAAGAACCCCCCCTAGTCAATGAAAGTAAAGAGGTCCCTTCGGGGTGATTCATCCCACCTACCTTAGGCACACTCTCCGTGCTGTGCTACCCTGCCCTCTTCAATTACTACAACAGCAGAGCTAGACAAACAGCAGAGGCTAGATGCATAATCTTTTATATGGCTACAGTCCAGTGCAATGAATCTCATACTAAATCACATAAATATAATAGGTCTGAGAGCATGAGGATGATGAGAATTAGAGATCTAATTCCTTTAACCTGGAAATGAATCAATAAACTGCTAGGTAGGGGGCCAAAAGCAGCAAGGCTGCCCCAGCTCTGTGCCCTTGAGTCCAGCCAGCATGGAGGCTGAGCAGCCGTTCCCAGCAGTACACACCCACCCGTACAGCCCGTGCACAAACACACACTGCCAATCACACACGTACGCGCACATGGACACGCTCAGTGCTCACACAAATGTGAACACCCACAGCCTCACCCACTCACCACGCACACACCCGCTCTCTTCCCAGCCGCTGCCCCATGATGGACACACAGGCCTCCAGACCCTGGTCCTACTCCACAGGCTCCACTTGGAACGCCAGACATGGACACACACACATGCACACGGGAGAGAACTCCACAGACAGGAGAAGAGTTGGTGGGGGAGTTTAATGCGAGGATAGGACAGGCTGCCCTGTCCAGGTGCAGGGCACAGCTGGCCAAGAGTACTGCCCAGCCTGCAAGCAGCCAGCCCTTTGTCTCCTTATCCTGCTGTTTTACCAAACTTGATACTCCCCAAAGCGTCAAGATTTATCTCTTTCCCTGCCTCTGTTTCCTCCCCTGCACATCCTGTAAGAAGTCTTGTGCAATCCCAAAATGCTCTTCCCCTGCATCCTACCCGTGTCCCATACCCTGGGCAGTGATTCCCCCTCAGGACAGAAGGTGGTCCAGAGGGTCACTCCTATTCGCTCCTCTTGATGGTTTCACACCTGGATCATGGAGCTGAGGATCTCCTGGGACAGCTCTGGGAGCAGCCTGGTCAACAAATCCCTTTCTCTGAGTCCCTAATTTGGGTTTCTGCCTGCCCTTGGCCTCTCTGCCCTCCTAGGCTGGTGCAGATGAGCCCTTGATGGCCCTTGTGATCAGCCTGCAATCAGACAGGGCAGGATACTGGGTGTCGCTCCATGTTGTCTCTCTGCATCCTTTCTGCAGAGGAGCTTTTATCACATAACCTAACAAACACTGCATTTGTCCGTCACAGGAATGGAAAAGCATTTTTAAATATAAGTTGGATAACACAAAACAGAGAGAATCCCTTAGAAAATATCCAAGAAATTAATTCATAGGAAAATATAATATTAATTTGCAAATTGAGAACTTTAGTAAAGAATTTTGTATTCAAAATCATATTGCTTTTTTTGAATATAAAGTGTTTTAGACACCCTGAAATCATTTCTAGAAAATCTTTTGAAGCCTTATGGTAAAAGGCCCAAGAAATATTTCTAATTAGATACCTTCATGAGTGTCTTTTCCTGGGGATCTGAAAAGGTTTTTATTTAAAATAGTGATTAGTAACTTTTTAAGCAATTAGTTAATGTGTGAGAGCATACAGGCCATCTGGAACCATCTGAATAGATCTTCACAATTAGCCAAACCCAGCATCACTGGGTTCCTCAAAGAGACTCCAATCAGCTAACGGAACGCCTGCAGTTTCCAGTACTGAACTCCTGACTGTGACCTCAGATGGTTTACAAAGATGCTACTGTCTGGATATCAGTGCAATTGTACTTAATTAAGATAAACACATTAAAATGAAGAGTAAAGCTTGTTGCTCGCAGGAAATAAAAGGATACCACAAAATGGACTTCTTTTTTCTTTTTTAGCATAAAAGGTGCTTAACAAGAAGGTGATGGGAGCTGTGTTGGTATAGTTTAGATCAACTCTGATCAAAGAACCACACTCAGTGTTCAGATCTGAAGGCTGAATTATTTTTCTCTGGGAAGTCTGCTGAAACAGGTCCTGTACACTCAGCAGGGTTTGTCAAAAACATCAGTAATGACAATGTGAAGATTCATAAGAGATAAATGGTAGTGAGTGTCTCATAAGACATTTGTAAAAGTAAGACATGAAAATAATATCAGGGAGCAAAGCTGGAATAAGATTTCTACTGTACCACTGTCATACCCATTGTTTTAAAAAAGGAAAATGATGGTAAAGTGATGTAGAGTTAGTCTGCATATGCCTAGCACTGTTTTTTCTGAGCATTTGTTGTAGCTCTCCTATGATTTTCTCAACTCTGGCGTCATCAAAGTAAATGCAAACCTGCTCAAAGTTATTTGTGCACTTGTATTAGCTCTACTGAGCCACTAAAAATTCTTGCTCTGCAATTTTGAGGCAGAGCAGGGACAATATCTTCAAGTTTAGGGATCACTTTTATTTCCACCAGGTGTTCATAGACTGAATTAATGATTAATGCTTGCCTCGTTCCAGTGGCTTTCAGTTTCGGTCCTCTCTTCTGGCTCCCAAGGCCTTCTTCCCCCACCTCCTCCACTCTGGTCAGCATTTCAAAAAATAATTTTAAAAAATGTTGTCATGCTGTTTGGTCTTTATGTTAAACATCTGGGAGAACAAATGAAAAGGCCACATCATTCCTCAATCACCTGATTCGCAAACATGAGCTTCAGAACACCACCGGGTTCACCACAAACTAGTGACAGCCTTGTGAAAGCTCCTTGCAGTGACCCTGGGACAACCAAACATTGCACAGCCTCCTTTCTTCTACCTCTAATCTGACTTCCACTTTGAAGAGTGATGCAGCAACAGCTGAGCATATTTTTAAATCATTCACCCAGCCTTGCTGAACAGCATTACACTTTGCGTTACCACAATCTGATCTCAGAACCAGATGGTGATCCCAATACAGTTTTATGACTATCGTTGATTTACAAAAATAGAAACGTGCAATAGAAAGATGAGATCTTTCTCTTTCATTGTTTCTTATTTTATTTCTCACAGCATATTCCCGGAGCCTTTCATTTGTAAAGAGTCTTGTATCTCCTAGTTCTCTGTTACATCTCTGCTTTTTCTCATTTATTTTGTAGTTATTTTTCTCCTTATCTCTACAGTTTTTCAAGACTGCAATATCTCATTAAAACAAAATTGAAACCGTTAACCTCCTTATTCTCAGTAGTTTCTCAAGGACTTTGGAGGACACAACAGTGCAATGAAATACCCATCAACTTTTAGAAACTAGATTAACTTTTAGGAATGTTGAATATTTAAAGTAGAACTAGGCAATGCAAATCCTGTCTTGCCTCCATCATGCTCTAAACAGTCCCAGAACACAGTGTTCTAGACTTGGGGACAGAGATAGGGGAGAAACCTTCAAGTGAACACAACTAAGAAAACAAGACTGGCTTTACTTTTCCATGCAACACAATCCCAAATAAATCAAAGTTAATTTGAGAATTGTATTTGCAGATTTCTTATAAAACAGACTGTTTACACACCATATTCCCTTGGGGAGGATGATGCTAAGTTGCACCTTTTGGTGGACTGAGAGCTAAACTGAGTCTCTGGAAGAGATGAAGTCACTCTTTCTCTGCCATATTGCATAAGGGCAATTGTCAGTCTGTCCCTCTGACAGGGCAGACAAACTCCTCTGTGATGGTTTGCTGAACAAATTACAGGGATGCTGGCAACCAGGTCAGAAATCAGGGTGTTTCTCAGCATAATCTTTTAAAACTCTTTATTCCAGGACTCTATATGATGGGGGGTTTTGTCAACACTTTTCACTGAACTCTGTGAAGCTGTGCAAAGTCTGCTCTAAGGTTTGGTTCCTATGTCTCCAGGCAGAATTCATTACAGGGCAAAAAGCATTAAACAGTCACTAAGGGAAAGAAAGGGCATCAGGCAGAGAGTGAAAAGAACAGATTGAGAAATTCTCTCCCTAACAAAATACTGAAACAAATTTTAGGAAAGAAGATCTATGAGCATTCAAAGGTTAACAACAAAGTCAAGAATAATAGCCAGGGCAAACCATTGAAGTATGAAAATGGAAAGTAAATTTGAATGCCTTTGAATAAAGATTACATTATCAGTTAAAAAATGGAACTGAGCTGAGTATAATTTGATTTTGGTAGAGCTTTTTACACAATGTGTCACACAATTACACCAATAGGATTAAACAAAATGAGGCTGGTGGAGCAAATTGTAATATGAGTTGTGGTTTCAAGGTGGTTAATGTAAGGTAATTTAAAATGGAAGAGCTCTCCTGTACCTCTGAAATTTGTATTAGGTCCATTCTAATTTAACATTTCTATTCATATTCTGAAAGAAGAGGATAGATGGGATATTAATCAGTCTCACAGATTATAATTAAATAACAGAAGTTGCAAGCACAGTGAAGGGGAAATACATAAAGGAATATAACACATCTGAGAGTATTTGTTAAATGCACAGAAAATAGAATTCCTCTAGGGACAAATTGTCCCTAGGAATAATATTGATAACATAACTAAAATAAAATTTCCCTTCCTAAAGCAATAAAAAAAAAAGTTTTGGGAGGCTAATGCTGTAACAAATGCTTTCTCACTGAGAACCCAGTTCACACTACAGCTGCCTAATGGACCTTGAGCTTCTCACTTCTCTGCTCCAGCATCTCTCCTAAAACTGAGATAGTTAGTGATAGACATTCTTCCCCAAGAAAAGCCTGCTATACCTTTCCAGCTATTTTTATATGCAGCTTTCCTCCAGCCACTCAAACACAAGCCCTTAGCGAATGGAGAAGCCATGTCCAATTGAGCTCCGGCATGGCTTGCACTGTTGCTTTGCCCTGTGGTCTCCCTTGAAACACGAGAACTACTGCTGGCAGAAGTTAAGATCATTTGTTTTTACAATGTAAAATTAGGGGTTTGGCTGTCTTCACCTATTGACTGACTTGGTCCTTAACTAAACTATTCTCCAATGATTAGCTTACTGTGAGGAAAGCCACCACCTTCCGCCTGGGAGGACTGTGTTCAAGTCAGTCAGCTTTTTAATGCATTGAATCATACACTTCATATAAAACTTATAGCCTCCCACTCATATGTTACACAACCACAGAAAAAAGGGATTAATGCCTTTGGTTCATTATTGATTCTTGTCTCAAACATGACCACTCATCCAGTCTCTGACTGTTGCCATGAAACTAATCTTCACTGCAAGGCATTTAAACTCACACCCACTGAATGATCCCCTCCTTGACAGATATTGCTATCAAGTAGGCCAGAGCTAACTCAAATAAATCTGGTGTGTAAAATCCTCTACTCTCACATTTTTCAGGTCTCAAACAGGAGTAGTGTGTCTTCTGTCACATTTTTCTGAATCACTATCCTGATATTTGTAAAGACATTTCTACCTTGGAAATCTCCCCACCTGGCTGGAAGAGATTCTGGAAATATCCTCTATGCCCACCTGAACTTCTACTCTGGTTAATATAGTCCACGTTTTGCCTAAAAGCAGACTTTGTAAAAATAAAATCAATACATTGATTGCCTAGATCTGGCCTGTACTTCATTAAAATTTGACAAATATTTCAAAGTAGGCAGCTGCAATCAGCAAAGTGCACTGAAATTTATATTCAGTTTACAAATCATAAGTTGTATAGAAAAATAAAGTGTGTATACTTGGGAAAGGGGATAATCCAGCTTCCTTTTGGCAGCTGTAACAAGTGGTGCATGGTGCATTTCAGCATTTTTAAAGAAAGGATATTTTTATATCCACACGTTACTGTTGAAGTTGCTTCCTCTGCTGGAGGATAGCAATTCTTAGCTTACGTTACCAAATGTGACACATTTATTTGTGTTCTTGGAAAAAAATTCAAATGTCTTCCTTTAAAGTGTCTGTGGGAGATCTAATTTTTGTATATACTGTTTTCCTGCCTCAGGAACAGAGCCCCCACAATTAACAACATCAGTTTCTTAGTCCTTACTTATAAATTCTTAGCTCTTATACTCATTGGACATCTTCATAGACATATGCTTTACACCTATCCATTTCATCACTTTGTATTGAGCACAAATGCAATTATTTGAATTTTCTCATCGACAAATCTTTTCTCCCCTTCCTTATCTGTTAAGTCCCTACAGTGCATGTGAGAGCAATGCACTTTACTATCTTACCTCGTCATCTGCTGTTTCAGCTATACTGTTTCCATTTTATGGACATTCCTTTTGTTAGTTTATCTTTAACCAAGCAACTATGGTTCAATTAACTCCTCATGTTTTTCTGGTCATGCTCATCTGCTTTTCCCTCCTAGATTAAAAGTTAATTTATGTAAAGTGTGGGTACCTTTTTTATCACCAAAATTAATTATATTTTTTCATAACACAGTGAGCACAGCTCTGATGGCAGTTTAAAGAGATCTCTCAAAGTATAAATGTTTATAAATGTGTTCCGTGTTTGTCTAGGGGTGTCTATCAAATGTTGGTCATCAAACAAGCATAAAAACTCCTTGGCATTAACCATATCTTATAACATTTTCCACCTTGTAGTTAGTAAAATGTATTTTCATATATTCATGTACATTGACTTGGCTAAAATGTAAGTGAATGCTTCCTTTTATCTTTTTTCTTTCATTTAACCTGAAGTGACCAAAACAAATTACTTTGCAATACAATTCTTGTAGTCTTTCTGGGCTGCAAACGCACATTGCTCGCTCATTTTCAACCAACACTCCCAAGTCCTTCTCTTCAGGGCTGCTCTCAGTCCTCCTCCTCCCAGCCTGTATTTGTGCTTAGCTACCATACCATATCAATACCGTACCTCAGTGCTTCTCTCTTGCAAGAACTTAAAATTACTGTGTCATTGCTGATGTGTTATGAACTCACAACATGTGACTTCCTAGTAATTCCTTTTGTAGCCTTGGTCACAGCTTTGTCACTGGTTTTGCATTTGTTTTCAGTTTGGTTTGCAAGGAATGCAAATGACTAGACCTGTGTCATACTGACTCAGCAATGTGCCAAGATTACAAAGTTTTTTAATACTTTGTTGTAATGGAATCCTACCAGACTCCTTGATCTGTTTTCTTTTGAATGCCTTTTTCATTTTGCATGCTGCATTGCATATTGAAAAAGAAGCTCCTGAACAGATGATAAATCATCAGACTGTAAGGTACTAGTATCTCTCTCTAACTGTGGCAGAGGCAGTTTTCTGACTCCCTACTATGAATTTGTCATAGCTTTTCTGTTCAAGAAAATTATCAAGAGTTCAGAGCACTTGATACCTACATTGTGTATCCTAGTCAGAAAAATAGATGCAAACTGCCTAGCTGAAGGTCCTAAGTTAGGCATCACAGCTACTCTGCCACAGAGTCTGGGTGTGGAGGCTCACTGTAATATTAACTCTACATTTCTTCAATCTCATGTTTTGCTGTCACAGCAGCCGTGACAGTCATATCTCATACACAGTCTGAACACAGCTGAAGGGACTCTCATTCCCTCTGGANAGACTCCTTGATCTGTTTTCTTTTGAATGCCTTTTTCATTTTGCATGCTGTATTGCATATTGAAAAAGAAGCTCCTGAACAGATGATAAATCATCAGACTGGAAGGGACTCTCATTCCCTCTGGATTACATAACACACCTCACTCAGGTTGTCAGGTAAGAGCTGGGTATCTTGCTTAAGCCAGTTATCTTTGCCAATACAGAGAAACAAAAGCACCAGCGGAATGGGTGCAACTATTTTCAGCGACTGTTTTGATAATATGAACTGTCATCTGATAATGCTTATCTTTGCCCATCAGTTGCACTGGAAACTGAAGAGACTCACTTGGACTTGATTCCCAATTGCTATTAATTAAAATTAACCAAAATAAGTTCCACCACTATTGACAGAAATTGCAAGCAAAATGAAATCTCCAGATTTTCCCCTTATCAAGCTACTAAAGAGCAGTTCTTCTCTTTTAACACCCCTACTCAAAATTAAAAAAAAAAAANGAAAAAAATTAATGATTTATACTTTTCTTAACTCTTTAACTTTTCAGCTTCATAATGGCTCTTTAACATTGCGCTTCAGAACACTAATGCAGTTCCTTAGGTGGAGAAAGCTTCTTCGAAAACCTGGGGTACATTTTTAGAGGTAATAAGACTGTAAACACACTTTGCAACTTAATGAATTGTACAACTAATTCTCCCATGCAGCACTCTACTCTAAATTTCACTCCTACCTATCATGCCACACCATACCATGCAGTTCTTAACACTACACATCCTTCAATCCTGTGTTAAAAAAATATATTTTCTATGTGATAGGTCAAATATGAAATACCCAATGATTTTCTTTGAACTTTGGAGACTTTGGAAATAGCCCATGCTAAACAATAGCCTTGCAGTAAAAACCTAATCCTTATCCTTCAGTTCATCAGATCATTTGCATTTTTTTACTCTCTAGAGATTTTATTTCAGTTAGCTGGCAAAGCGAACTACTTGAAATTTGTAAAAATCCCCACCAAAAGTATCACTCCACCACCAAGCTTAACCCATCCCTTTTTTTCAGGAGATAGCAGAACACATGCTTGTTCTACTTTCCAATTTAAACCTTTTCTCCCTTCACAAGATATTTTAAATCAGGATTTTGCACAGCAGAATAATTAAATGAAAGAGATAATTTTGTTAAAACTAAAGGTAGGCATGTTTTTAATAACTTCCAGAAGTACTACAAGAAGTTTACAAGGAAGTTCTTCATCATCAAGTACAAACTTGTCTTAAAAGAGAATGTTTCCCTGGGGATACATGTTATGTAGGAAGTGGATTTAGAGTTGAAAATCAGTAGATTAAATATAATATGCAATAGCATAAAACAGTTGCTTTTCTGTGCAGTAAGGAATGATTTTTTTTTATTTCAGTGCAAGGTTTCTCTTATTAGATAATCTGAGAGACATGTAAGTAATCTGTTGACATAAATAAGTTAAAGGCCCTGTGCAGCCAAAGAGAATCAGCTTCACGATAAGGCTGAGTCACATCGGGTTCAGGGTATCTCTTGTGTCAGGTTTCCCATGGACATCCTTTCCTCTTCTTTCGGCCAGCTGAGTGCCTACAGTGTTTTCTGGCTGTCATTAACAAGCCAGCTCAGGACAACAGTTGTCAAGCTTATGTTGCCAGACACAACAGGTCTCTTCTGCAGTGGCGTTACTGATTTTCCTGCTCTGACAACCACATTTCTATATTTTCTATCAAGGGATTTTGCACTTGAGATGTTTAATTTAAAAATAAAACATTCAATACTTGACAATTTTATTTGAAACCTCCTCAAGCCTTGTGTTGACCCAAGATGTTGTAAATCAAGGTGGTTCTGATTTTAAATCAATTCAGGGCTTTTAACTGGTGCTATTTTTTACAGTAATTTTTCATCATTCAGGTACCATATCTTTAAATCCATCGCTGTGGTAAAAATGTTTTCTTGGTGCATTTCCCCCTCCTTTAATATAGTCATACCTGGCCACTGGCCATATGGTTTTCCAGACAACCCATAACTTACCTCATATGAGGGAAGCAGAAATAAATGCAGCTTCTAGATTTGTTGTACGCTATTAAGAGCAATCATAGTGATTGGAATCAGAGCAGGAACCAAAAACTTTCAGTGTCTATTTAAGAACTAGCTAGCAATCTGCTTTCTACAAAAATCACTTTTTAAAAGAAAAAAAAACCACCTTATAGCTAAAATGAGCTTTCCAAAAAAACATTCTTAGGGAAGGAGAATTTAGTGTGGAGAAAGGAGGACAGAAGACTGAACTCTGCACAGAGACGTCTCCTACACAGTTAAGTACTCTTTTCCTGCTGCAGAATAGCTGAACTAGTATCTGGCCTTGAGGTTTTTCCTTCTGACACTTAGTAGAATCCATGCTGGACACGTGCATGTGAACGGGTATTTCAGGCCTGCAACTTATTTCTAAGGTAATCGACAACATGACCAGCAAAACCCTTCTGATCATGAATGTACTATAAATGAATTTCCAAGAAGCTTCAAGCTTCAAAACTATACCAAGCATGATAGCATTGCACTGCAGAGGTGTATCTGCTCTCAGAGTGCTCGCTGTCAGGGCTGGAATTCATCGCTTCATTACCCAGCCCATGATGGGAGCAATGACAGGTCTGAACTTGCAGATCATAGCTTGCCACAGAATATCAAAATGTCAAACAGTGTATTTGCACTAATTTCAGCTTGTTTTACTTGGAATAAAATAAAGAAATACATAAGCTTCAGTCCTGAAACTGCCCCCACGAAGGAGCAGTAATTGCTTTCTCCACTTAAAACAAATAGCTGGTAGTTTGCCAGGAATCTTTAATAATTCTGCAGGACAGACTTAGAAAGTCCTAATTACTATTCTTTGCATAATCCTATCTGTTTTCTTTAGGCTTCTTTCTCGGGTAATAAAGAAATGTTATAGCTTTGCTGGAGAATCTGAGCATTTATTCTGTCCTTTTACTTGAAAAGCTAATTCATTTGATTGCTATGTTACTGATTACCAACTAAATATTAACAGGAAATACAGCTCTGTGAATCAATAACCATGCATTAGCTAGAGTTAACAACAGGAATTTTTAATAATCTAGAAGCAACAACTTTTCAATTGTTACTGTCAATCAAAGTTTTTTAACTCTTTCATTATAAAATAAGTCATGTACTATCAAAGGGAAAATAGGTTATACCATGAAATTTGCCAGCTAATCAACAGTAATGTTTTGTAATTCTTACACGGGCACTTTTCCACTTTTTCTCTTTTCATGTGCTATGGTGTGGAGACTCATATTTTCAGTCTAAATCAGATACAATTGAGTTCATCTGGGTGTGGTTATGCTTCATCAACTATAGTATAAACCTAATTTTGAAAATTCTTTACCCTATCAGCAGAGCAGAAACAAAAAAGAAGTATGTCGTTCCCAGCTGCTACATAAAAGGAAAGCCATTATTACTCTCTTAAGGACATCAGAAGAAAAAGGAGCAATAAAAATTAATCTTTCACAGACTTAAATGTCTTAGTGAGAATGAAGCTTAGTAAAAAACTCAATGGGCTGATATTACTTGTGTTGCAAGTAATCTATTTAATTTAAGAGTCCTTTATGCTAAGCACTGTACACACACATGGGAAAATGGGTGATCCTTACCATCAAAGACACTGAACTTTAGTACAAACTACTGCAGGAATTTCAGCAGGCTGGAAGAATTGAGATGAGAAGACACAGAAATAGAAACAAAGATATTGTACTACATGGTGGTGGGGGATACAACAGCATCATTAGTACAAACTGAAGCAAGACAAAAAGGTCCCTTAGCATAAGTCTTTTTAGCAAATTTACTGTTTTAGACACTTAGGTCTCCACTACCCAGAGGGGCTCACCTCATCTCCTGCAGAAGTTTCTTCCAGTATTAATGACAGCAATGAAGACAGTCACCCCAAAGGAATCTTTTCAGGCTGTCTAGAACAAATGATGAAGAAGAAAAGTAAGACTGAGTTGAAAACAAGCAAACAAACCAACAAACAAACAAGCAAACAAAATCCCCTACAAATGAAAGCTTGATCTTTTAAGTTAAGGGCTGCAGCTAAAGGCCTGTGAGTGGTAAGACACAAGGACATTGATTGGTTCACTTCTAGTGCTCTGAATCATCATCAAGCCCAGGCACATGGTTAAGGACAAAATTACATCAACAACTTTAGTGAAAATTCCCTTAACGGTAAATTTTATACTACAGCATTCCAGTTCCAAACAGGTCTAATTTACAGCATTTACCAAATCCCCAGTGTTGCTCTCAGTATAGGAACGCACCGTTAAAGTCACATTACTTCTATCCCCACATCAGTGCCACTTTGTACACCCAGAACATCTGGCGTTTATGGTACATAATTAAAAAGGGACACAGAAACACATAATACGCTTTAAAAGGAAACTTAGTTACAGTGCTAACTATGGAAGTACTCTATACTTTATTCCTTCAAAGAACCAATCAAGTATTAATTAATTCTCAGGATCCTGAGAGACAGTCAAGTAATCTAGTTGCTTTGCACAGAAAACTTGCTGGAAGGTAGCGTAGCCGATGCTGTATTTTTCTATATTTTTTCTTTGGACCTTGTCCTCAGAAAAAAAAGCATTACAGTAGGATCCCTAAAGTCTCTCCTGTGACTTTGAAAACATACATGATAAAAATGTGCAGGTCTTATGTTTGGAAATGTCTATTTTTCTGTCATCTTCCCCTTCACTCCTTCCCAGTTTGGGCAATAATGTTCTCCTGGATTAAATACAGAAGAAGGAATTAGAAGGCCAATATTTCACTATTACTTACGTGCTAATATCAAAAATTACTGTTTCCTAAAACAATTTTCCCATTGAGAATAACAGTTTTTTTCACAACTTTCACCTTGACAGGCTTTGAGCCTCAAACAATGGTTATTAGAGGATATTAAAACCTCAGACAAAACAGTACAAAAAGCTCCGATTACCTAAATCATACAACTAGAAGATAGAATTCAGGCTAGGGTTCAGGAGATGGCATATCTGTACCTTTTGCCTAGTTCTTCCTGAGAACTTTCAGTGGCAGGATACTGATCATATCCATCTTTCAGCAGAATCCCTGAAACTTCCGTCATTCAATGCATGCCTAAAGATACTGATCTGGGAGTATCGTATGCTAATTGTGGTTATATTTATCACACTCTCTTCTAGAGAATGCACCAGAGCTCATTGTTTCTGAGAACAAAGAACTTCAGTTAACACTGATATTGATCTCTCGCCAGCCACAGGGCTGATTGACAGGAGAAAATAAAAAACAACAGGTCTCTTCTGCAGTGGCGTTGCATAGAAGTGCACTTACGGGGCAGATGACTGAATTCACTGGGTCCTAATACATTATAAATTTAGATGTTCTGAAATATTAGCAGCAGCTTGGATGATCATCAGCTTTTCCACTTTTAGCTGTGTAAGACATGCATCTACACCTACTCCAAGCTAGTGGTGTGAGGTGCCCTCTACAGTTCCAGGAGGGAGATTCATTATAAATAAAGGCTGATGAGATGGAGACAACTCTTAAAGTTGCCTACCTACCTCCCTGTCCCACCTGGGGAGTAATCCTGGAAACAGCTGTCTGAAAACCACCTTCTCTTGTGCAGAACTGCCAAAACTGGAAAACATGATAGAAGAAAATCTTCTATAAATAGGCAACGCTAGACCCTAACCCAGAAAATTAGCAGGGGAATGGACTGGAGCGAAGAGGTTTCTGGTACCCTCTGCTAGTTATTGCACCCTTGTCTTCAGAATCTGTGTCAAACCTCTCCAAAAGATATCTCACAGAAGAATGATCCTTCTCTCCGTACAAACCTTCTTGTCTCTGGACGTTAAACACACTACTGGTCCTAGCTGATGCAGAAGGGCAGCTAATCTAAGGCACCTTGGAAGATAATTCCAAATCTAGCCTTTTTTGACAAATTTGCAAAATAAAAAAAAAAATCAGAATCTAGCCAATATGGGGATAATACTTGTTCAACTTTGCAGCATAATAAGAACAAAAGGTATAATATAAAACAAAAAAGGTCCTTTCAATTATATTCCACTTGGAGGGAAAAAAAAAATAAAAAAAGCAGCTATGCTCCACTGTTGCTTCAAATAGATTCAGATCCACTTACTTTGACTTTACACTACATTTTCTTCATCTGCAAAATCAAGTTGTGTGTCTATAAACACTGTACAATGTAATCCAGAAAAGACAGGAAATCTTTACACACAGTCACAGACAAAACCACTGGCTGGACAAGCGCTAAAATTCATTGTAAATGTGTCACTCTAAATAGCAATTTTCTCCACATGGTTTATCTTTAAGCTAATTAAAAAGTGCTAACACTGGAAAAGAAGCTGTTCTGACCAGAAAATATTTCTTGTCATTTTTCTTTAATATGCTTTTTTTCCATCTGCTGAATGAAACTGAAAGCTAAAATCCAGTATGTTATTAACAACATTAAAAAATCTGATCTCATAAATTGACGTCTCTTCAGAAAGGTTGCTATAAGCCAATCTTTCTATCACTATGTAAACTTTACTAGGAAGTTTTATCTTTGAGAACAGAAGACAAGTTTTTCCATAGGGCCGCTACACGCACAACTAAGGCTCAACTCAACTCAGATTTGGGGAAAAATACTGGCAATCAAATGGTTGTCCTAGTGACAATGCAAGATCCTAATCCTCAAAGCCTTAAGTCATCTGAACTGTTTTCAGACAGATGTGAATAACTCCGTGTAATGTAATATTGAGGTAATACACTTTGCATTTCAACATATTAGTTCAGGCTCAGCAACAGTAATACCATTCACTCGGGTTCAAGTGAGTGAAAAATAAGGTTCATGATCAGCTGTCTGCAAAACAACATGTAGACAGAGGCAACAAGGTTCTTCTCCCGTTGTCTGCCTCAGCATGTCATGCACAAGCATCCCATTCCGTGCTGAAGAGCACAATCCGGGAGCAGTTGAGCAGCAAGGGAGTGTCGGTAGCTGCAGGGGAGCACAGTCAGAGCTCCTGCACCAGGTCAGTGACCGATGTTAGAAATTAAGCCCAAAAGACTCAGTGTGTGACAGTACTGCCAGTGTGTGTGGTGTAGCTTGTTAGGCTGACTGATAGACAGACTATTTTTCCCATATGAAGATAAAAAGATCTGTATTTTCTTGCAGGTAAAAAATGCCTTCCTGTCAATTAGTTGAAAGATTACATAGCTTACATTCACTGAACTTTTTATTCCAGTGCCAGAAAAACATGGAGAGCTCTCTAATAGAGCAGTTTGGCAAGAATAAATGACACTACGCACGAGAGAAATTTGTAGGATCACCTTTCTTCCCCAACTATAAAGGTAAAATACTCCAATGCCCTCATTATTCTGGTCAATTCATATTTTGTCTCCATACTAAAATACTGATGAACCCAACTCTCTCATAAAAAGTTATCACCCAAACTGGACATTCACTTAAACAAACTGAGTACTGCCAAGCCAATTGCAGAATTATAATCGACAAGTTTAGTTTTGTCATGCAGATGGCAAAGACAGAAAATGTTCAAAGAAATTGCAGGACTGCAGAACGCTTATTCCTACTAAATGCTAGGAGAGTTTTGGAGTTTGTAGATATTATAAATATGTAAATAACTATGGATCAGGAAGCTTTAATTAGCATTAAACAGTTACATCCAAGGGTTGAAGGTTGGAAACTCACTGCCTTCTACTTGTTAAGTTGGCTGTGACTTTTAGTCTGCTTGTTAAGTTCTTTAAGTTTTGCATAAAATTATAATTTAAAAACCACAGCAATCACTTAATGCACATTTTTGTTTAAAAGCTTATCTGACAGTTATTTGATCCAAACACAGTCCTACCAGATTAACTATTTCTGACTTTGCTTTCCATTCACTTTAAGGTAACATTTTCCTTGAGGCTAAATTGCTAGGAGACAGTCTACCTTGAGCTGATATTACCTACAGAAAATTTTGTAAGATTACTTACAAGACAAAACACTAATAAAAATATTTCCTTTCTGGTCACAATCGCTCTAATTAAAAGAAGCTCACTGTTGTTTTTCCATATTTCCTGTTCATAGACTTTCCTTTTACTTTATTTATCATTTCTGTACTGTTCTAAATCTTACTTGTCTTTTCAGACAGCTAACCTACTGCGTTACAATTTCAGAAGAGATCCCTAGGAGACTAAATAATCTTACCTTGTAATTACTTTTTTTTTTTTTTCCGGTGGACTGGAAGGTGATTATTTTATCAATGATAAAAACTGGAGTAAGAGTTTATAACCCTAAAACCAGGTGCAAAACCTACCTTAAACCCAATGAAACCCTTGGCTCCCCTCCCTCTGTGTGTGTGTGGGGGGGCTGGTTAGCTGGGGGCTGTGGATCCATTGCAGACGGCATTTGGAACCAGTTATCTATCTCCTTCTCAGTCTCCTCGGTGCTCTGCAGCCTTCTGACCACCTCCTGCAGCTCGGCCACCTGCTGCAGCAGCTCCTCCACCTGGGCACAGCTTTTCCAGGCAGGTCCCCACCTGTCCCTGCCCCACAAGAAGGGTCTGGGCACCTTCTGCAGCCTGAGGCCTGCACCGCAGCCTCTCCCTTCAGCAGATCCCTCTGGGGGAAGCACCGGCCACCGCTGGGGCAGACGGTGCAGGCCGCCCAGCCCGAGCTGCAGCCTTGGCTCTCAGACGGGTGTCCATAGCTCTGCCTTGAGGGTCGGCTCGGATGGCTGCCCTTCGCCTGCGCAGATGGCCACAGACGGGGCCCTGTTGCTGGGTTCTGTGGGCTTCAGGTCTCCCCCTCCTAAGAGGTGCCCTCCCTGCATGCCCTTCTGCGTGAACCGCCACACAAGCTGCCATGTCGCGGCCCGACTGATGTGCCATGTCATGGCCTGGCTGATGTGCCATGTCACGGCCCGACTGATGTGCCATGTCACGGCCTGACTGATGTGCCATGTCACGGCCCGACTGATGTGCCATGTCACGGCCCGACTGATGTGCTATGTCATGGCCTGACTGATGTGCCATGTCATGGCCTGGCTGATGTGCCATGTCACGGCCTGACTGATGTGCCATGTCGAGCCTGGCTGATGTGCCATGTCACAGCCTGTCTGATGTGCCATGCCCTGTCTCCTGGCCTGGCGCAGCACTCCTGGCCGCAGCACTCCCCAGGGCTGCCTTTTGAGGGAGCGGGGGGTGGCCGCCATCACTTCTGGCCCTGCCCGTGCTGCATCAGCCACCCTCACGAGAGCTGTCAGTTCCTGGGGGGTCTCTGGGCTCCCCATTTAAAAATTAAATAAATACAGTTGATATGAATTCCCCTAGAAGAGCTTCTCTCTCATGACTAACATAGGCTAGATGCCAGAAGGCTGAAGTGAGTGAAAATAGATCCCATCCCAAGTCACCTCTTCAATTTCTAAACATACAATTTTGAGCTTTCCGTGGCTCAACACAATGTTGTAAGAAGCAAAGTGTCAGATTGTCTTTAAGTTTAGGTGGTGGAAATTTAGAATTTATATAAATTAAGTTGCACCTGTGACCAGAGGCTGGCTCTAATCATGGCCCTGTAATCATGAACTCTCTGTCAAACTCCTGCTCCTTTCATGGACCCAGGCAGCGGGAGCATTCACATGCTGAAAGATAAGGACTTGTTCGAGTGCTTCGCTGGGTCAAGAGCAAAATGTTTTCCAGGTTTCCTGGTGTCTTCCTTGTCTGTACCACAGCTTTGCTGAACGGACTTTTAGGCTTGGGAAAACAAGGTGACATTTCATTTCTCTTCACCAAATACAAATTCTGCACATTCTGTGAGTAGTTCACTTGAAGTGGTTATGCATCCTTCTTACTGTCCACTGTTCCTTTTTTTCCTTCATTTCTGATAGTATTCAAAGACATTTTTCTTTTTCTTAAGAAATAAAGATATATAGTAATAAAACTTGCTAGTGACCTGACATAACAGCCATTGAAATCGGTGGACAGCATTTCTACATTGACGTCAACACATTTTGAATTGGGTTCTAAAATGTTAAATTTAGTGAATAGGAATCAAAGAGTTCTCTGACCAATAACCAAGATCCAAATGTCTGTAATATATTTATTCTACTGAAAAAAAAAATGTACAATAACTGTTTTGTTGTCTAAAATGAATTCTTAGGCTCTGTGATATAAATAATTCCAATAATCAGCATGCACATGTAGAGATATACAAAACACACAAATGCATGTAGTAATTAAAAATTAAATTATGATTCAACAGATGTAATGAGATGTAAGTATTAATAACCTCATTAAAAAGTCTGATGAATACAAAAGCTCTCCCATTATAATTACTTTCAGAAAGAAAAAAAGTACTGTTAATCTGCTGAACAGCTGATGACACAGAAAATTATAAATAATAGAAACATTGCACAAATTAATGCTAGATTAGAAGGACAGAATAGTTTGTATTTAATAATAGAAAGACCATTTTTAGCAGAGAATAGGCATGATGTTCTATTGGAGACTACTTTAATTATTAGAGTCCTTTTCTCTCCCATGACCCTCAATTGTTTTAAAAAGAAGTAATCTCTCTATAATAACAGGACTAAATGAAGTGAGATGCTGGCCAGCAGCATCCTACAAACACAACATCATCTGAATACTAATGAAAGGTCTCCTTTCAAAAAGTTTTGAGGCTGTGAAAGACTAGGGGGAGACTTTTCAAAATGCAGAATAACACAGAAGATAATTGCTTGGACAATTTTAGGCAGCAGAGTTTGTGATATTCATATATAGAGTTAGTGAATATTGTCACGGTTAAGTCAATTCTGGAGATAGACTGTTCTTTTATTAGTCTGAGCTACTTCTCATAAGTAAAGGCATAGCCACTGGAATAGAAACCTAAAAAGGTTAGGCTACTGTTATCTATCATATTTGGCAAAGAAAATTCATCATTGCTGTATCATGCACTGCCAGCATACTCTGCATTTGGCACTTTCAGTAAGTGACATTAATATTTGTATCCCCATCATCACCTTCCCAAGTCTCTTGGTACTGCAGTAAATCTGGCACATATTAGACATATTTTGCATGTAAGCTCCAGACAATGGTATAAAATACAAGTATATCTTTGCCTTTAATTAGCATCATTATTTCTGTTTAGCTTTTTGGTTCCTTGAAGAGTCAAACTGAGACAATTGCTTACATTAATCATGGCAAGAAATGCTAAGACAGCCCATAGGAGAACCATTTTTTACTTATTGGCTTTTTGTACAAGCTGTATTGACAAAGTCATTTCACAAGCTTAATGGATGACTCCAGCTTGTAAAACGTATTGGTCAAGGTAGGTCGTATAGTGTAGTATTTACAGAAATGGAACCAGTTCAGTGACTAGAGTAGTTAAATAATAACGACAAAAAGGCTGGGTGTTTATTCTTGCTTTTTATGCTTTCAATAAATATTTTTCTGCCATTGGAAATTTAATGCTATACTACGGTCAAAAGATCAGGCTTTAATTACTACAATTCCTTCTGGTCAACAGTTACATCATGTTGTAATGTGTAATTTATAAAACCCATTATCAGAAGTTTAATGTGTCTGATGAAGACTGAAGTTGTGCCATCACGAAGGGTGGAATGATTTGTGTCCAATAAACAAGACACGTGAAGTGTTTGTAGCAGTACCAGTAAAGGAGTTGGTTAGGAAAAGTCCCTTCATTTTAAAACAAAAATAATTTGCAGTGGAATCTTTCAGTTAGTAACTAACCATTAGAATTGAATTCAGTAGTCTGCTTTTATCTCAAGGATGATTTGGGTTTTCTAGTAGAGATTTGCACCTGGCCTTACTGAAGGCAAATTTGCTATCCTGAAATTAAAATAATGAAATTCATATATTGTCACTTGAAGGTAAGAGGTTAACACTAGACGATGCTTTGGGATCTAACTGATAGCACCTTTTGTTTTGTGCTTGGATTAACCATTTTCGCTTTCCATTTTGAATTAGGATTTGGTTCTTCACCATTGGTGAGGAGTATTGAGTGCTCAGTAATGCTGAAAACTTTGCTGTCTCACCTGAGAGGTTTAGCTTTAATGTACTATAGATTTAAAGTCCACTGATGTCCTTGGATATTTCTATATAGGGAGATGCAGAGAGGGAGATGTTTGTTCTTACCCATGCGTTGATCTGTCAGAAACAAGCCAGCTCAATGACACATTCTCAAGTTACCGTGCTGAAGCTACTGAAGTCTTTAGAGAGGCCTCAGTCTAGTATTTGAGCCATAGGTCTGCATTAGTGCACCTACATGTCTTCCCAGCTGATCCAAAATTGTCTGTAGTAAATTCCTAGTGCATACAGTGCCTTCTGCTTGTCCTCTCTTACCCATGTAAACGAACCCTCTCTATCAGTGCACTTCATAGTCCTGCTCCACTCTGCCATGCTGCCTTCTGCCCCAGCTTCCCAGGACAGAGCTGCCCTGCAGGGGTAGTGCAGCCAGTGCACCCACTGAGATGTGCCCACTGACAACTGAGAGTCTCACACAGTGATAAACTGGGAGAACGATGCCGGAACTATCTCTGCCAGTAAACAAAATTCCTGAGGAATACTACTGTGAAGTAGGAGTCTTCCCCTTGCCATTCCTGACCAGTGTAAACACACTTAACAAAGCAAGACTTTTTCATGCAGCTTAGAAGAAAATACTGACATACAAAACATTAATTTTTTTCAATGCTTACAGTAATACATTTTGAGCACCAAGCAAAAAAGCACAACAAATACTTCAGATAACGTTCATCACACTGTAAAGAGTACATCATTATCACACTGACAATGAAATAAAGCTCTGGAGTTTATGGGAAAGCAAGATGTGCTTGTGATAAAAAGGAACAAATAGAATAATATCACATTAAGGTGCTCTTCTAATGCAGAAATTACTTCAAAACAAAGCAAAGATACTCTACCAACAAGGCTTTCAAAGTTAAATAAATATGCTTGCATTTGGGGTTCTATTCTAGCAGATCAGTATTCCAAAGAAACCCTGGGGATTAGCAAACTGTCAGGAAAATGGGAGAAGTAGTTGTGGGGAGGAGAGTGAGCAAAGGGTTTGGGCCTGAGTTATTCTTGGCATTTACAGGTTGTGAGTAATATTAATAAAAATTACAGCTGCAACAATGATGACTCTCTGTTATAACACACACTGTCAGGAGCAGCATCTCAGTGACCTCTGGTAACATGATTCTGCTGGTGGATGCTTGAGAACTTGCTGAGGAAGCAAGTTAGAGCTGCAGAAATGACAAGCCATTCCTCATTCCCCAAACCAGAATATGGCACTGAACTGGAGATTTTAAAAGTACAACATCAACATACATTGTGCAAAAATAAATAAGAGAATAAGGAAAACTTTTGTTTTTCCTACATGAGAGGAATGCTTCCATTCTATGGGATATAAGGGTCATGATAACGCATAACCACAGAGTCTTTGCCCAACAGATCAATGACTATTCTTTTGACTGTGTAAAAATTTCTTTTGTCCACAGGAAAACTGCTGAATGAACAAAGCATTTGGAAAAAACATCGCCTTTTACATGCTTGAAGCAAACACAGTAATTTATTGCTCATATCTTTTGTTATACCTTCTTCAGCAATAGTACTCTATATTTCATTTTCAGCCCACCTGTAAAAGTACAAATGCAGCAATTATCTAGAAGCACTTGTTAGAGAAATACAACATACAATTACAACAGCAAAAAGCCACTAAATTTGCAGTTCTGCTGGAGTTTGGTTTTATAATCTCAATAACACTTTAAAAAGAAAAAAAGACAGATGCTTACCTTAGCTACTGATCCTGGAGAAAATGTTTTTTATCAGAGTAATACACAGTAAAAAGTAACTAATCATTAACGCTCCACCAGTCTAGTATCTAGAATCCATAACTACCAATTTCCTGGGTTTCTGCCTAATAGAAACTGTATTCATAAATTCATTTGTTCCTGAAGTACAGCAAAACAGTTGAAGAAGCTGTGTGTATGTGTAAAAAGGGGTCAACTCCAAGCTGTGAACAGGCTGTTTCCTGCCTGTTACAGTAAATAAAATATCTAAGCATTGCTTAAAAAACTTATTTTAATATTGAAAATTTTGTACTGTTTCTTTTCCTTCTGTTTTCCTCCCCACAAAAACCTTAAGAAAAGTTGTTTTAGTTCTAAATGACTGTGGGAAGTAAGGCATGTGGATAGCAAGTGTCATGGTTTCATAATTTTTTGTATCCCATCCACTTCTTTCATGTAAGACTTGACTCTGTTTGTTGCACTGAAACTATTGACCAAAATTTTGCACTTAGAACCAAAGAAGACACACAAGTGTAACTGAAATTTTTTTTCAGTACTCTTGGTAAATTTCAGTTATTTTGCCTTGAAACTTACCTAATATTTAAAAACACTTAAAAAAAATTGTTTTGGATTAAATAGAACATTTTAAGTACTTAAGAGTTTCCATTAGGTTTTGAAATCAGGAGCCTTTCTCATGTATAATGTGAAACAATAAAGTAACAAACCCCACCATTCAGTGACATTGCTCACATCTGTAATTTCCTGAACTAATCAAAGTATGCCCACAAGATAATGTTATCACAGCCTCTTCAAAGTTTTGTCTCTTCTTGTCTTGACGATAAACTTAACATTACTTTGGTGGGAGGATCTATATAGAAATTGAGAATGTTCAAAAAAATTGACTTGGATGTGCAGAAGAAACAACTAAGGTCAGGGAACCTTTCTAAATAGTTCTCGGCCATTTAACACAATCAAATGTTGCAGGTGCTGTTCTAAACTCCCCTTGAAATGGTCTAGTTCTTTGTGTAGCTGCTGGTGATAAGCATTCTGGCCACTACAGCTGGAAACTAGACCATACAATTAATTGCCAAGCATGGAGTTATACATGCATAAGGACAAATGCCAGTAAAAAAGCACATTGCTCAGGCATAGTATTTAAAATCCTTTCAATGACTTTTATTTTGCTGAAGAGCAAAAGCATCCATCTTTGTCCTGAAAGTTTGTCTTTATTACCACTAGCATTATCAATCATACCTATTACTGCACTGTTTAAGGGGCAATGGGTTCAAGC
>VZTO01006923.1:0-25860 GCA_013400615.1 Syrrhaptes paradoxus
TACTTAAACATACATTCTCACTTCAGGACAAATACATCAAAGTATATTTTATTGACACTCTCCAAACTGTCCTCTAGAGAAATGACAGTATTGAAAAAAAACCAAAACTGTAGAGCTTCTAGCTTGCATTCAGTGTAAACTCTTGGAGGTAAAAACAGAAGCCTGGAGTAAAAATATTAAGTACATTTCCAATCCCACAGTGCAATCCCCAGTAACAATGGTATTTAGTCTACATTAGAAGTGCTCCTATGTTCAATTCCACATATGTGTTTCTCTTCTATATAAACTTCTGATAACATATGTACAAATAAGATGTCCAACATCCGTACTTTAATATAAATATGTAATCTCATGACTGAAACATTACAACAGTTTGATCAAAAGTATAGAAAAATCCATTTAATATTTTTTTCTAACAGCAATGTTTAAACAAAAGCCTTGAACTTCAATGACCTTTGATAGGTACTACTTTGCCATAAAAACGAGTTGCTCATTGAACATGCAAAGTCTTATGGCATACATGAGTCACTTGAACTACAATAACAACATCTGAAGAACATGTGCTCAGCAGCCCATTCTAGCAAGTGCTAGCTGTAAGATCATATGCATCACAGAGAAAAGCATAAGAACTAGTATAATTTTAAATAAAATGCTGCAAACTCAAGTACTGTCCTCACGCTACTAAGACTTAAGGCAATTGAGTTGAGAAGCTTCAGTTTGGCATAGTTGCATTAAGCTCTCCCCCTTTCCCCATTAATGCATTTATTTTAACATATTAAGATCTATTCTTAGAAGGCTGTGGATAAATTTTTGCTATACATATTAACAAAATTCAGTGCGAAATGATTACTCAGTAACCCAGTTTAATATCCCCAATTACACTGAGCTAATGTAATTTAAGCAAGTTTCTCCACCAGCTAAGTTATCCAACATGGATTTCTAAAATTGGTGTGAGAACAGGAAAAATATTCAATGTCTATCCTCTCAGTGTAACTGATTTTATGACCTGCATCCATTCTTGGGGTACTGTAGAATTTAAGGGTTCAATATAATTTGACAGTCAAATAATATTTAGCTTCACAAAGGATGAATATTTGCAGTAAAAAATACTTTATATAGAAGCATACACACAGCAGATCAAAGTCAACAGGCATTTCTTTATGGCTTTTTTCACTGAGGTACTGTTATAACATCCAGCAACAGGATGCAAGTGTTCGTATGGTATGAACACCACATTCATAAGCTGTACCACCAACTCATGACAAGGGGCAACAGGCTGCAAATCCAGCTTCACCGCAGGATTACAGAAAAAGTCTTCCCTTATGTGTGGAGGGTCTCAGTGCAAGCTATAGAAAGCCTCAAAGGCAACTGGCATAAATGAAGAAAGTCAAAATGAAAGTCTGACTCTATTAAAAGGAGAAAAAATACTGATGACACATTCGAATCTTAGTTGGGTAATTTCTTACAATTAACAGCAAACATTTGGGACTTCATATTCCAAGGCAGCAAGGGTATATAGCACAACAGCCACAGTAAGACTTGAAATGTGTAGTTAAGCTCTTGCATCTGATCCTTAAGCTAAGTGCACACATAGGCTTAGAGCAGCCAAGCTGCTAATATAACACCACACAGGGCAAAGTGCTGCAAGCCAAAGATGAACACTGCCAGAAAAGATGAGGAGATGAGGTTGACAAGCACATGACTTCAGCTGATGCCACAGTAGACAGAAAACCCCTGGTGACCACAAGTTTATTCCTCAGCTGTAAAAAGCTTATTTGTGAATGCACATTTAGTTGCACCCTTCCCTGTTTACTTCACAAGGAGGAAATGCAGATGTACTAAGGTCCTAGTCGCCATACTTCCAATTCTAGTACTCTTAACATAAAACCTCTTCCCCTTATGCTAAGACAGGGATTGTTGCTGTATGTATTTCCTATGCCACTTTTACATCGGAAAATGATGGTGTTTTGCTGTACATTTTTTAAACAAAGTGGCCATATAGACTTCTGGTTTTATTACACCTATGCTAAAATTGTGTTTCTGCAATAAATACTATTAGAGTGAAATGGAAGTTCACAACATGCTAAGTTAATCATGGCAACTAGTTCTTTCCAACCAAGGCTGGTTTTTTATCCCCATAAACCCATTAAATAGGCTGCAGATGCTTGAGTGAGTTCCTTATGCACACACAGCACAACATTTAAAACTCTGAGCTTAGCCACATACAAGTAACACTTTAATTTATATACACTTCATGACATATCACCACTTAGATCAACAAATTCATCATCCCTCTTGACCAAGTCATCTTCATCTTCCAAGTCTTTCCAGGTGCTAGTGGGTAAAGCTGGTTTGACAGACTGTCTCTGAAGCAAAGCAAATGGAAACAAGGATGACAAACGGGGAGACTTTCTCAGCATTGGAACAGAATGTACATCTCCAGAAATAGCTTGACTATGTTCTTCATCCATTTTCACCTGCAAACTTTGCACTTGCTCCATCAAGTCCAAAATCTTGGCAGCTGTAGCTATTGTACCACCACCAGGAAGCTGGGCTTCAGGAATCCATCGTAAATACCGCTGTGCCCAGACTTTGATGTCAGGGCCATTGATGCGAGGTAACAGAAGACCATGATAGTCAACAGGTTTACTATGCCAGCTATCATAAAACTCCCTGAAGCTATTAGGAGGTTCATCTGAAGAATTTATTAACTTGCCAATTCTTTTACCCAGAATGTTTTTAATTAAATGATCTGTTTCCTCCCTGAAAAATCCTCTCTTCGTGGAAGACTTTGTTTGTGTCAATGGCAAAGAAAGTTGCCGTTGATGCTTTGAAAGGAAAGAAATGAAAAATATATTGAGATAAATATTGATGGGACTTCAGAAAAATATCTTAAGAGGAAGAAAAACAGAACTTGTATTCAGAAAAATATTTATAAACAACAAAGCTTTTATCCAGTGGTTTCTCATTGCATCCAACCATGTAACAGTTCTCTGATTAACACTGTAGATCATACTGACAGTGTCTTACTCTAGAATGCTTTGTAGAGAACAGAATGTAACCAACAGGAATATTAAAATCAAAAGAGACTACTCCAAACTCTTTTACTGGATTTATGCTACTTTACAGTATTGAGGTGCTCCACCTATAATCCTCCATGTTCTAGACAGTTTTTTGTTGTTGCTGGTCCCCCTCCCCATCAAACTGCATGCACACACTGCAGCTACACTCAGACAAAATTAGGGAGGCAATTATAAACCTGCTATGTATTTCAGTTAGGTACTCCGGAACAACAAAATAAACTCACTTCAAACATGTCAATGCAACTCATCTGGATGTTAAGTCTCATGAGTTATCACTACACTTGCACAAAAGTATGAAAGAAAAACATCCCTAAGTTCACAGCGAGGCACAGTAACAGTAAACCAGTGATTTATAACTGAGGGGGATGCAAATTGTATTCTTAAGATCCAGGTGAGTCTGAGGTGTAGATGTATTTCCTCAATTAAAAAAAATCTTTGTACCAATACTTCCACTGTGAGTACATTTGAAGTATGAGTTGTGCAAGGTATTTTTATCATTTAAAAAAAATTGTTAAGCAGGACATATCTTACTTTGAATCGCGTACTTTTCCGTTGACTTTTATCTGGTCTTGGCTTCTCTGCATAAAGAGGGTTGTTCAGGAAAGCCTGGGCCTTGGGGTCAAACTGCACAGACCAGTCCCACACAGTCAGAAATCTGAAAGGACCACTTTGTGTCTTGAGGCTTTCACCACTCTGCCAAAACAAACAGGTCACAATTAATACTGCTAGAAAGGAATTCTGACCAAGTCAAGGTGAAATTAAGAAACTGGCTTTTCACAGAAAGGGCCACAGAGTTGCAACACCACTCATGATTTCTATGTATTCAATAGCTGAACAACATTATTAGATGAGAGTGAGTACAAGCACAAAGGCTATCTATATATTATTCTCTGTAACTTCAGACAGCATTTCATTTCAAGAAGGAAAGGCACAAAGAATGCCTTTCACAGCTGAAAATAATATTAAATAATCCAAGGAAAAAGAAGTTTTGAAAATTGTGCAGGAGACACTTGAATTCTTCAAACACAGGGCATATTAGGATAAACCTCTCCATACTTCAAAAGTTAACTGCAGTTATGCAGTGTTAACAGTTTAAATTTTATGATAAATGCTTTATTTATAAGACAGTGATCTTCACTTTTTTTTGGTCTCTGTGCAGCCTTGAAGAAGATACTCCCACTGCTGCCAGATTTTTAGGCTAGAGAATAGCATGAACCAAATGTAAATCACATTCAGGAAATGCTGATTTTGAAAAACAACAGAATATACACTATATAAGAATTTTGTAGATAACTTATTCTGCAGGACAGCAGGATATTCCTCTTAGGTTAAGGAGCTTCATTTTCATTGAAGAGTAATAAACATGAACCTATGGCCACACATTAAGTAATATATTCCTGAGTTATTTTCCTTTTGTCACCATAAATTGTCAAGCCCTGAACTTGACTCCTTATATCCAAATTTGCAGTCATTCACCCTTCAAGGTACAGCCTTTCAAATAAGTACGGAAAAATGTGCTGCTAGGGAATTATTTTTGTGAATGTTTCTTGCTTGATGGTCAAACCTGTTCTCCAACACATTGCATCCACAAAATAACAACTTACCATATTAGTGTCTTTTTGATGTTGTGAGTTGAAGAAGAAAGTGCTAAAAATAGGCACATAGAGGCTGTCTGACAAGACAGTTAAGTAAGTTTCTGTGAACTCAAATGCTAGAGGATATTGTTGCACTAACTGCCAAACACAATTTAGCAGGAGCAGAAAAACAGGAGCCTAAATAAAGAAAATATTGCATCAGTTTCAGAAAAAAATATCATGCAGATTATTTATGTTGTAGTATTTAGTGTCTCCAAATACAAATCTTAATGAAAGCAATCTGGTTAACTACAGAACTGCTGCATGTAACTTTGGCTGAACTCTGAAGTAGTATCATGTGAGCTACCCTTGGTCAATTGTCAACAGAAAAGATGAATGCTTTCTAACCTGAATTTGCACACATTAACTTGCTATGACAGCTGCTGCTATGGAGCTTTAAAGTTAGCAAAGCAAAACAAGTTTATAAGCAATTCTTGATCAGAAATAGTCAGTCTACCCTTACTGCAACAACTAGCAAGACAGTATGAAGTTAAACCTAGAAGTGTCAAGAATAGCTAATTCACTTGAGTTATTTCTATGGACACTACTACCATTTAACACAGTTTAAAGGGACATGAGATACACGTCTCTAAAGAGACCCAAAGATTGAATGGGAAATTTTACATTTGTTCTCTTTAGTTATAAAGACATTGCTGAACTCTTAACAGCAAAAATAGTGACACTGTACAAAACATCAACCCATAAAAGAAAACAATTAAAAGATCTTCAGAGTAATTGCAACTTCTGGACTGATATCTAAATGCCTCCCTATGCTGAGTAAACTTTTAAATAGTAAGTAAGGAAAGTAAAAGAAAAATTGTACCTCTTCTTTTTCACTTTTATGTAAGTGGTTACAACGGTCCAAAAAGCCATGTCCTCCTATTACCCACTCCTTCTGAATAAGGCTCTGAAACCCTGACTTTGTTCTGCTGTATGAATCCATCATCACTTGAACCAGACTAGAGATTACACAGCACAGGTCAGTAGCACTCTCTTCTACAGAAAAGAACAGAAACCACATTATCTACTAAGCCATTCCTAAAACTTTGTATAAAAAAGCAAAGTATTGTTAGCTTCACATAAACAAAACTGTATTTCAAGATTAGAGAAGCATACAATCTCTTGCAAGTGTTATAGCATAAGAGAAGTTAATCGATGTTTCCAGTACTTCCCTTTGTAAAAACATAAGGTTTCTTGTACATTTATACCAGAAGAATACTTCAATGATAAAACCTGTAAAAACCAAGCTTTTACTACTGTAACTTTTATGCCTATGCCCTTCAGGCTCCCATGATGCACATGCTGCCCCTCCTGTCCTACGCTACCAGACCAGCTATCTGCCCTTTTCCATCCTGCATGCACCTTTTCACAAGGTGTGAAATCACTCTCATGCAACATGCATCCTTCACCCTTCAGGTGCCTTCTAGAAACATCTCATCCTCATGCTAGGTTTCTCAAATGGCAGTGTGTGAAAAAAACCCAACTAAATTACTAATTAAAAATAGCTTAACAGTTAACACTGAGTTACTCAATCTAGGAAAACAAACAGCTCAAGATGTATACAATAAGTGTATTCTTTTATGTATTTGACACTATCCTGCATGACAACCTTGTCTCTAAATTTGAGAGACATGGATTTGACAGAAGAACCACTAGGTGGATAAGGAACTGGGTGGATGGTTGCACTCAGAGTTGTGGTTGATGGCTCGATGTTCAAGTGGAGACTGGTGACAAGTGGTGTTCTGCAGGGGTCGGTACTGGGACCAGTGTTGTTTAACATCTTTGTTGGAAACATGGACAGTGGGATGGAGTGCACCCTCAGCAAGTTTCCTGACAACACCAAGCAGGTGGTGCTATCAACACACTGAAGGGATGGAATGCCATCCAGAGGGACCTTGACAGGCTTTAGAGGTGAGCCAATGAAAACCTCATGAAGTTTGAGACCAGATGCAAGGTCCTGCACCTAGGCTGAGGCAATCCCAAGCACAAATAAAGGCTGGAAGGAAAATGGACTGAGAAAAGCCCTGAGGAGGAGGACTTGGGGGTGTTGGTGGATGAGAAGCTGAACATAAGCCAGCAGTGTGCCCAGGTGGCCAAGAAGGCCAATGGTATCCTGGCCTGNAAAAGGGCATGTAGTGACAGGATGAGGAGAGGTAATGGATTTAAATTGGAAGAGGGCAGATTTAGATTACATGTTAGAAATAAATTCCTTAATGTGAAGGTAGTGAGACACTGGAACAGGTTGCCCAGGGAAGCTGTGGATGCCCCATTCCTGGAGCTATTCAAGGCCAGGCTGGATGAGACTTTGAGCAACCTGGTCCAGTGGAAGGTGTCCCTGCCCATGGCAGGGGGGTTGGAACTCGGTGATCCTTAAGGTCCCTTCCAACCGAAACCATTCTATGATTCTAGGATTCTATTCTTAATAAAGAGACTACATAGTGTTCAGTGTGTATCTAGAACATAAAAATGTCCTTTCAGAAAGTTTTCACGCTCCATGTTCTTTGTGTAGGTGTGTTCTCCCACCCTCTTAAAGTATAGCAAAAGGTCTGGGAGACCTTTAAAATATGTTACGAAACAGGAAGGCATAAACAAGAGGTAGTATGACTCTCGTACCAATATATCAGCAGCTTTCTCATTCACAGAATATTTCTCTTAGTCTGGAACTATGCTTATCATGCTTTTTAACTACAGGAAGCATTTGCAGTGAGATTTAGGTGTCTGGTACTTTGAGTACCCTATGACTTTTACCAGCCTCTTACCATAATCATAAGCTTACAGCTTAAGCTAAAGAAATTCAAAAGAAGTGTTAAAAAAATATATAGGACAATCTCATTAAATTCTTACCTATAAGGAGAACATTTGTATGCTGTCTTTCCAGGCACTCAGCAACTTCTATTGCTTTCTTCAAGACTCGCCTGTTGTAGTACAGGGAACGATAAGTGAAAATTCTCATAGCATTTTTACAATGAAGTTTCTTACATTAGTTTCCCCTTAAAAGGGGTTAGAATGCCATACTACTGAAGCTTGACTAGTCCTTTAAAACAATTAAAACCATGCTCAACTTGTGTAAATGAAGAATTGTTTAGCCTCAAGAGCAAACTTTCAAGAGGTGTCTTTGTTTGGCCACTGGTCATGCATCTCCAGATGTAATCTTTGTACATTTGTAATAATACTTTATTGTGGATCAATGGCAGCCACCACACACACACTAAAGTACTACAATTGCTAAGAGTCAGATCTTCATCCTTGAAAGAGTCAACATCACCACACTTCATATTCTAATCTACTACATACTACATTTCTCCCACAACCTGATTTTAAGAGGCAGAAGGAAGGATCAGCAATCAGATCTTGTAAACATGCAGACAGAATTTACTCCAACATTATTATTACACACCAAAGACTGAGTGGAACTAAAGATCACATAAAACCAGACGTAGTGCTGTTGGTTTCCAGACCTAACTCTTCATAAAGTTAGTTTGAGCAAAAGTTTGCACACAAATTAGGACTCTTGAAACTGCTTAGGTCACTAATAGAAGCTGACAGTTTATTTTTTAAGTGTGGAGTTATCAGATTCTTTGTTCTAGCATCTAGAAGGCATTCCTACTAACTTCAAGAGCCAAGAGCAGGCTTATCCAAGAAGCAACTGTATCCAAGTATGGAAATGACCAGTCTCAAAACAATGTAAGGATAGGAACTTGGCCTGGCATTTACTTGAAACTACTTGTAATTTGGTTATGTGAATGCATTTCCCAAGATATGATCTTCAGTAGAACCTCTCATTCAACATACATTTAAATTCTGGATTAACAAATGAATAACAATTAATAAATACTGATAGTTAAGACTGCAAAGAACTGAAGCTAACTGCAGAAGGCTGCAGAAACACTTCATGGTAACAAGCTGATCACAGAATAAACTGTCAGACAATAGAGCTAGCACATAGTACCACTGAAAACAAATAAAACCCCTCAACATTCCACTATAACAAGCCTTAAGTTAGCCAACACCATTCCAACACTTACTCACTGTGGACTGCTGAGAGAAGAAAAAAGAACTTGAGGAACAATCAGGAGAGGAAGGGGACATAACTGAGAACAACTGTCATTTTATATATCTTTGGTGGGCTAACATCTTGAATACTGCAGTTCATCCCGTCCTAAAGGATATTACAGAAGTAGAGAGTACAGAGAAGAATGGCAAGGCTAGTCAGAGACACGGAATAGGTTTCATGCAAGAAACAAATAGGATTCTTCAGTTTGGAAAGAAGGTGACTAAGTGCAGGAGGGAAATTACTGAATCTATAGTTTTAATAGGTTTCCTGGAAAAGTTGTAATTGGAATGATCTGCTGCTTGTCACATCCTTTAATGTGGGGGGCTTAACAAAAGCCTGCACTGTAAAAATACTGTCTCAAGTTATAGAAATAAGATATATAAAAGGAACCACAAGTCTGTCTTAATTTTCTTTCCTACTGGAGGTGAAGAATGTTGTCATATTTCAAGAAACTAGCTACAAAACTCACTACAAATGCACTTAACAACCAATTTGAAACTGAAAGTTACAGGTATAGCAAACCTGATTATCTCTAGCCAGTTTGTGCTTTCCAGTAATGAAAACCATTTCACATCAGTTGCCCAGAAGTCTGTACAGTTATCTGAATAAAAAAAAAAAAGACAAAAAATTGGTTTGTTCACACATATGTAGTACTAGTTTAACAGCCATCCATTGTATTACTCTTTAGCTATGAACTGTCATAAAACAACCAATACTAAGGAGTCAGGAATCAGTAAATCCTAATCACTGCTAAAGTCAACACCCTCATTCTGTAATGAAATGAGAAACTGATTTGTGGGAATAAAGAACTGGTGGTTAGCAAAAATGTAAAATGACCTTCGCATTAGAGAATGATTGTAGACAAGTGAAGCAACACTGCAGAAAACCCTACTGCAAATGTGAGAAGCAGCAGGTTCAAAACACCATGTAGTAGAAAACAGACAAAACCTGAAGGTCAGTAGAATGTGAAAACAAAACTGATATGATGTAACCCTTGGTAATAAATTGGGAGCTTGCATACAGGACAGTGGCATTTGCTCTCGGCAATGCCCCCCCTTCAGCAAACCAGAGTGCGCTTGGAGTGTTTCAGCATGCCATGCTGATACCAGCAGGCCGGAGATCGGTACTGAATTAGTCCTACAAACACCAGTAAAGTTTTCTAGCACCATACACTTTTTTAAAAGTATGCTGTGCGTTCATAGCAACCAAACCATCTAAATAAATCTGTTTACGAAACAGGAAAGGAAAAGAAGTTTAATCCAAGGAGATGGTTCTTCCGAATTCCAGTTGCCTTGACTCTTAACGCATGAAAAGCCTCCTTATGGAGGCTGGATTTTGAAAGTCATTACCATTAGAGCCAGAAACAAAGGGGTTTTAGAAGGGGGTTACACAAATTTATGGGATGCAAGACCAACTGAAAAAGATTTTAAACAGTTTTCACTGCAACCAAAGACACATTAAAATAAATCAAAATGACACAGCTAAGATAAACCAGGAGGCCAAGTACAATACCATGAAGTCATTAAACTCTTATGAATTCAATTAGGATTTTTGTAGCTTTTTAAATGCAACCTAAATCTACTGCTGTTATTTCTATCAAAGCAAGTGTTCAGAAACTGTAAAGCTCTTGCAAGCTGATACGGTCAATTAAAACCAGAATGGATTACCTCTCCTGCATAAGACAAATCTTGAAGCCAAAGGTCTACAACAATTCCACTATGGCGAAAGAACTGAGATACACCACACTTCCCTCCTTTCCTACTCTCCCCCAGAGTAGCTTCAGTTCTGAGTGTTTCCATATAACTTCTTTTCACCTCCCAAAGTCCCTCCATATGCTTCCAATGTCTATCTAACTTGTGTCTTGTTTTCTGCAGCTTGCATCTATGATCCTCAAGTGCACAGGCATTTATCTATTTTGTTCCTGTAGCTGTTCTGCCTCCATGCCTGCTCATGCCCCTCATTCTGTTCGTTACACATTTAAAAAAACCCCACCTTTTTTCCCCAATTCATTTCACCCTGGCCACAAAATAAGCATTAGAATGCATCTTCACAGCTCCCTAGTCAGTTCTGCTCATATTAGATGTAGTTTTCTCCAATTTTTTCCAATTAACATCTTCAAATTAATTTCCAACCTTTAAGTATGATACCCTTTAAAGTATCTACCTTACAGTACTTAAAGTAAGATCCCTTTTACTCCCCAGTTCACCCTCTTTTTCATCTGAATTTTAGAATCTTCCCTTGCACCAAATCTCATATACCATTTAGCCTGCCATCACTATTTGAAAAACATCTGCCCATTCTGAATCCAGGCAAAATTGTATTACCAATTTCTAGTCCTTCAAAACCACCCAAAACCCACGATACCAAGGAAGAGGGTTTTTTTTCTGTCTTTTTTTCATGTGGAAATAAAAGGCTTTCATCTATACCAATAATATTTATATTCCATACTGACTTTTTCTTTAGTTCGCTTACATTATGGACAACATAGAAGAGTCTTCCTCCAAAAGAGTTGAGTAGCCACACTAAGTAGGGCTGTTTGGTTGTTTTGTTCAATCATCCTCAACCACAATTAGACTCAACCACTTGTAGTCAGGCCTCTGCAAACAATTGCTTGGTCTGGCAGTTCTCCCCCAGTCAAAGTCATCTCCAAGTCAAAACAGGAAACTCTTTAAAGGCACAAACCACTTGCAGCTTGTTTTACCCCTTAATCAAGGTATTTTTCTTAATAACATCACAATAGAGAGCAGGCTTTTCCTTCCTATCTTTTAAGACAATGAAGAAATACTCCACTAGGAATTGAGAACTGAAGTGTTCAAAGTTTCATTTCAGGTGTATAGGGAAATGGCATACAATGAGACTTGTGAGCAGTCTAGCAGAATCAGCGTCTGCCTTTCCAACATTTCAAACAAGATGAACAATTTCAGATCCAATATTTCCGCATCAAAATCTTATTTCAAACAGCTACCTACTATTGTGGTTTCTGCTTTGCTTAACACGGATTTTTATAATTGAAACTTCAGCTTGGGGATGTGTTCAGGAAATTGAAGTTACACTGGAAGCTACCTAAAGCAAATTAACTAGGCATTTATAGAACACAAAGTAGTAGTAAGGTAGTCAGTTCCTGTAAGGTCTTAATACTTCTGCAAGAAATTACCCAAATGGTTTTCTCAGACTGGTAGTGCACCGCACTATATTCAGTGAGCTATCATCTACTAAAGTGTATTTTAAAAATTGTAAGAAAAAAACACTTACTGGAAAGCAATTTTAACATATTCCCTTTTGCTTCAAGTAATATAACACAATGATACAATTACACCATTAAAATATGCAGTATTTCCTGAGAGATGTTAAATTACTTCAGTTCAAGCTTTGGCCTTTTTCCTGTAGGAGGGCAAGTTACCAGGAAGGGCATGAAAATAGGAGCTAAAAACAAATTGCCTGTAAGATTCACTGTGGATCTGACAGTATATTCTAGAGAAAACCCTCACTTGGAAACTTTCCCAAATATCTCATATATCTTAGACTTCTTTTCTGAGTGTCACTGAAATCTTTACTACATATTTACCAGGAACCATTTGCACTAATTTGCAATAAGTATCAACTCACCAGCTAAATTCCATGTATAAAACCAACAGGACTTGGCTACCGTCTGTAGGCTACGCTGCAAATAGCACCTCAGTGATGATCAGTTATGTCCAACAGGCCAACTGTCTCAGTGTTCAACATGCCACCAGAGGTTATAGCAACATTTACCCTCATTATTTTGCAGAAGACCTGCTGTCCAAAATGGCCCAATGGCACATTGCACAGTTGCACAGCTGCAAGGTGGTGTGGAGGAGAAATCTTGCCAAAAGGTGAGGTCAAAGTACCGTTTCATGATAGCAAAATAATTAAGTCCCAGAGCAAAGTCTGAAAGCCTAGGTCATACTTCCACATGGCTCCCATTACTCCTTTCAAATGGATTTACAATTTACAGTAGTCATGTTTAGCCCTACAGCTAGCATGACAGAATTTTAAGCAAGCTCACACTCCATATGTTCTGAGATGTGCCTAGTTTGTAACAAAAGCTAGGGCAAAAATTATTTGGCGTTTAGACTCAACTCTTGACATAGCACAGAGGCTTAAAAGGTTAACACTTAACATTTACTTTCAATGGAACACAGAAGATTGAAAAATCTCTCCCATAAATTCCAATCCAACCAGTGTAATCCAACTAACATTTAAACTCCATAGTTACTCTTTAGAAAAGTAATTTTCAGATACTGTGACTGCTTAGGAAGAGGTGGTAGGTTTAAGAACTACAAATCTCCATTAACATGCCAGCCATAAGCACACTCTTCAATTACATATTTAAAAGTCTGTTTTTAATCACTGTCAAAAGCAAGACACCAATCAAGACAAGGACTGCATTCATGAGATGTAAAACATCATTTTTACGGTTTGCACCTCAGTACTCTAGAGACAAAGGACTACTTTACAGTTTGACTTACCTATCAAAAACAGCTGTTTAAATCTTGTGTATGCAGTCTGGATATCTTGCAGAGATGGAAGGCTGCTTGACAAGTCATCCATCTTCAGAAGTTCATAGGGAGGTTTGCTAATTGTCTTATAGATTCTAAACCAAATAATCAAGAGATTAAAGCCTTCTGCTTCACAAGTCAAACAAGGCACCAACTATTATCACTGTATACAAAGTTAAGAGGCATGGTTTGGGAAACAGCTGTAAGACCAAAAGATAAACATCCTGGAAAGTTAATGGCCTCCATACATTAAGTACTGGCTGGAAGCTTGGCTACAAGCTTATGACAAGTTTTGGTGCTCTTAACTGTGATGCTGATAAAGTTATATTTGTGCACATTTGTGCAGTTATGAATACTACCAGTATTACTTGATTTTTGCTACTGCTTCTTTAGTATTGTCTTCACTAGACACACCAAAATTACTTTACTAACAGGCTATTTAGAGTTGATTTCAGAAAGAGATGGATAGAAACATCCAAACCTCCCAGTACACAAAATATTTCTTGACTTTTACCAACCCAATTACATTCTAATACCTAGCTGCCAGGTTTGCTAAGGAAATGTGTATAAAAGAAAGAAGAAATTTGGACTCAAACAAGACAGCATACCTGCCTCGTACTTCCCTACGTATGTACTAATTTTTCCTTAGGAGAAAAAAAAATACCAGGCCAGATGAAGCTCCAGTTTGGATCCAGAACATCCCCTTTTATTCAGGCTCCAGAGCTCAGATGAACACCAGCTTAGAAAGTACCTCTGCTGTCATGGTGGCTTTTTATTGTCAAGATTTGATAAAAGCTGCTCTAGGTCCTACTTCAGATGCAAAGCCTTGTGGGCACTTGCCCAGACAGGATAGAGTTTCCTTTATGTTGTACCACAGAAGCCCACTTTAAGTGAGAAATACAGGCATCCACATCAGAAAAGAAGGTTACTAGACCTACTGGAAGATGCATCAGGTAACAGAATTGAGGGAAATCAATCATCTGTCAGTCACAATACTTCTAGTGCAAATTTACTTCAATTTGGAAGAAGATCTGGGTCTAAACAGCTTTTTCAATACAAGCTACTGTAAATTGTAAACATTTGCTGTATGCTTGAGTTCAGACTATTACAATGGCTTGTTAACACATCCTTATGGACAATTTGTAGATATATTTTTAAATGTTACTGGGTAACCACCAGTACTCCATAGCAAAGAAAACCACCAATACTGCCACAAGTTCAGATGGCCCCAGACAAGGGATAAAAGATAAAAGCTGATACCTTGCTACAGCTTACTGCTAGTTTTACTTTCACATTATGAAATAGCATTAATAAGAGCTGTAAGTCATGTAAACTTCCCCATTTCAGGGGAGACACACTACAGGATCTGCAGGAAGGATCAAAAGTCTTTTTTCCATGCAAGCATAATTAATTTTATAAATGGTTTTAAGAGCCTAACCAAGGTTTTTTTTCTGTTAGTTCTGTGTGATTAACAGGTTCCCCATTTACAAGGAGAAAGAAGCTAGTAGTGAAGCAGTGCAAACTGTGCATAATAGCCTGCTGCTACAAGAGAAGATCTCTCCAGGACACCCAACAGGTTTTTTTTAAAAAAGCCAGAAAAAAAGAACAATAACTCATATCCCTAACTCTCAGCCAGGAAGCTGTGCTCTTTCCCTTATGTTAACTTTGGCATTTTTCGCTGAGTTAATTCAGCTCACTAACAGCTGAAGCAAAGTGCTGTCATTGCATCTGTAAGTAGCAGTAGTGAACTGCTAGATTGTCTCAGTCATTTTACGTCACTTTAAAGTTGTTTAAGAATACTAATCTAGTTCAGAGAAGACAGACTTTGGAAAGATTCTAAAACTCACGCAAATTTGTGCTTAGAGATGAAGCCTAGACTTCTCTTACTTGCAAATACAATTGAGCCCATCAGCTAATGACACTAACTCCACTTAAGACCTACAGGCTTTGGTGCTGCTTCACCTAACAGCAAGCCATAGTCTGTACAGAGATTCATCTGACATACATATGTATTTCTGCAAGTAAGCCTTCAGTGATGTTAAAGTCCTGCACAACTGACAGATGCTGTTAGGCCAAGGGTTTAAACCCATTCCACTACAGAAAACTACTTTTAGATCTAAAATTTTTTTCCTGATGCGTGCAAGCTTAAAGAGTCAGCATATATGGAAAAAGAGAAGCAAGGTCCATACCAAGCAAAGTGTTGTGGACAGAATAGCTATTACTGACCCATCCAAGAAGGCTTTATGCGTTTGTGAAGTGCTGTCATCCTGTTCTTTGGGAAATGCAGACATTTTGAGAAGAGCAGCACCGTTATGGCAAGACCAACACCAAATCTGCAGAAAGACATTTAACAGGCAATATAAATTGGTAAACTGTCCCATACAAAGTATTTGCTTAAGTGACTGAGTGATTACAAGAAACTTCTCTATGCTGTGCTTTATTGAATTTTTGGTGTATTCAATTAACTCATCAGTAGACACAAACTTCCACATCTCCACCAAAACTACATGCCTCAGTACACTGTGTTATCACTTGCAAGTTTTAAGCTAAGCTTTATACAGGCACAGGGAAATACAAAACGTCACATTGTATCAGAACATTACTTTCTCCACCATGCTCATAAGTGAAAAAAATTGACGAAAATGTCTATGGCCAAATTATGCTGGAAGATGCGTCACAGCAAGATGGCTTTGGTAAGTAACTCATATTAGCCATCAGTTTCTCCATACAGATATAGTATTTTTCTTATAGTTCAGCCATGAGGTAACACACAATAGAAAGATCATCATGGCTTTCCATATGAACTACACATAAAAGGTCATCTAGGCATATGAAATAAGATACAAAACAAGAGCTCCACAGTTAAATCAGATTGCATAGTTACAGCTATTCATTGTGGCAAGTTAGTCCTCAAAGCTTCTTACTTCCCCTTGTACACGATTTCTTGACTCACACTACTGCTTGAAACTCTGAAGTTGATTTTTAAAAACTTGCTTTGAAACTAGGAGTCAGAATCATTGTCATCAGGAATATTACACAAGTCAAATCAGGAAGTTAGAGTTCTGCTACCAGTTTGCAGTAGCCAAGAGGTACACCTCAGAAGGATGCAGGAACTTCACAATAATCAAGAGTAGAAAACTTTGGTTGTATTGTCCATTCAATGCCATCGCAGACTGTTTTAATATAGTCCAGCTATTTAAACAGTAGCTCCCCAAAAACAATTTGTAAATAATTAGAAGAGTTCTACAAGGCCTCTGAACAATGCAAGATGCAATTAAAAAAAAAAATCACTTCTGCTTCTATCTAACAGCCACTGTAATTTGTCTGGTTGACTATCTGAGAAAAAGTGAACCAAACTGTTTTGAACTTCACTACCTGAAAGGACAAGTTGCATGGCACAGTACAGCACTCGTCTCCATGGACTGACTAATTCAAGAGCATGAAGTGAATATAGCCGTCCTTGGCAAACTTGATGGACATGCAGGAACTACAGTAAAACCTCATAAGTGAGGTTTGTTCTGTTTCTACGTACTCTCTTATTGGTTCTTAAACTCTGGTATGAGGCAGGAGGCCAAAGCCAGCTTGCTACAGGGCAGAAAACAGTGTACTTCTTGACTTCCACTTCTGTTGAGACTGGTAAAACTAGTTTGTCAGCTACGCTACTTGGCTTTGCAAAAACGCTGCATCATCTAAGCCACACTACTTACTAGTACTCAGGCTAGGCAACTGAAGGTATTCAACTACATCTGCACATTCATGGTCTTCATGTCAATATCCAAATAGCATTTCAAGGCCTGCATCCTGTCCCAGATAGATGCCAGTCAGTACTCAGTTTCATGAAAATAATGGGTTGGTGGATAGACAGACTAATAGCATATGAAGTATACAGGACATTAGACATCTGATATAAGTAAAAGGGGGCTCTGAACCCAAATTTTGCTTTACACTGTTTAAGGGGAGTACAGAATACTTTGAGCACCCCTTCTTCCAGCATCTATTTCCCCTTCTACAGAAGACTAGGTGTGTGAGCTGTTAAAAATAAGGTCTAAAAATTATATACAGTAACATCTGAAATGCTCCTTGAAATTATGCCTTCTCAATAACATTTCTTACCCTCCGTGATTCATGTATACTTACAGGAATGCCTCTGCCTTCATACTTCAAGATACTCTCTTCAGAAATGCATATGGGAACAACAAAATACAAAGGCAGCCTAAGATAACAAAAAAGAGTTTCTTGCACTGAAACTGAACAAAGAACAGTCTCCAAGCTCCTTTTAATGATGGTGTTCTAGCCAACTTGCTAATTATATATTCACTCTTACAGCTACAGTAATCATTCTTACTAGATAATATATTGTCCTCATCCCGCCCCCCCCTTATTTTCATCTGGAAAAGGTATTTTCTTCCAATCTTGTGCTGTTCATTATTTTCACTGCAACATTCTCCTGCCTTTCCAAGGTTGCAATTAAGTCCTACATTTAATTGTAACATCTAAGACCAATTGTTAAGACTGCCTTGGTTCTCTCACTCTTCATTGTTTCAGAAGATACCCTTGTACTATGAGATAACTAGTTCTGTCTCCATGCTTTGTAAGCAGTTCGAAACACAATTCAAGAATTTACTTAATATATAATGTATTTCCAGTATCAGCCAACACTATTACGTTCAAGGCCCACAGAAGCAAAAAAATTTAAGTACTTAACCTCAGGTTGGGTCTCTAAAAGACAGAGTTATAGAATAAATAGTTAAGACTTGTTTGAAAATTGGTGTTTGTTCACGAAGTCTGTCAAACCTTTCAGGATTTGACTATTAAACAACAGTAGTACTCAAAGCCTTGTATACGTCCTAAAGGGTTTGGTGATACATACTACTTTAGCTAAACTAGTAGAAGTACACATTTCTAACCTGCCACTAAAGGCAATACAACTTAACTTCCATCAGCACATTTTGCAGATATACTGTTAAACTACTTACTCTTTCCCCACCCAGACACCCAATCAAAACAGAAAAGTCTCAAGTGCATGTAATCTGAAATTTACCAGAGTAAAGGTATAGGACTGAGAAAATGACATCCTAACCAGCAAGTATGACAAAAGTGCAGATACCAGACCTACATATTTTCTGTTCCATTTTAAGGTTGTATTCTCCAGTCCTAAAGCTATTCAAAGCTTGACTGACCAACGTCCTGAGTAGCCTGATTTAATGTTGAAGTTAACCCTGCTTGAGCAGGGGTTGTGTAAGATTACGTCTTGAGGTCCTAAATCAAAGTACCCCCCATAAATAAAAATGGAAACTAGATCCTAAAAAAATCCTAAACTGTGTAATGCTCAGCAAAGGTAGTACTGATTTTTTCAAATCTTAATGAGATGTATATCCAAAGTTCACTATTAACCTGGGCAAGCTTACTTTTCAGAGACTTTATAGCCTTCATTGGTAGTCACTGCTTTGTATTTCACATTCCCTTTGGTCCGCTCCAACTCATCACGCCAATCCTCGAGAGTATCAAACATCACAGTTTGGTTTCTTCCATCTGTAATACATCAGTAATATTAACTTCGCAGACTACCAGGAATTCTGACATGAAAGCATTCCTAAATAATTTTCATTAAGGTAAACAAGCAAAACCTCATGCTGAAAAAGCCTCAAGTCAAAGATAAAATGCCTTTGTACAACACACTGCTTCTTTCTGATCCTTAACAAACTTTTTCTCAAATACTGCTTTAACCAATAACTTCAGGAACAGTTTCTTACAGGAACTAACCAGTTCCTCCAGAACTTCCATACAGTCGATGTTGTCCTCACAACCAGCCTAAAACTCATGATGCTGTGCAGCAAATACCATTGTATACTAGTGCAGCTGAGCGGCATCTAATAGATACTTCAAAGTAGAATTAACAATCATACCAAAAGCTTTTCTGTAATTCAGATATTGCAGTTCATTTAAAGTTCATTCTTTCATCATGGGAAGGAGTTTTGCACTAAATAGAACATTTCAGATACCTGATAAGAGCAGAAGATTCATTACAGCAGAAAATTGATTACAACAATTCAGTCTTAATCATTTCAGCTGAGGACTTTTCCTGTATTTCTATTTAGCCACCTCAGCAACAGTTACAACAGCAGGTTGATTTAAACTCAGATCCTGTATAATAACCATATAATTTATGGAGTAAGGCCAATTGTTTTAGACACCTGTCATAATTAAATATTCCGCAAGATCAGCTACCACTGAAATACCAGAGCTAAAATTTCCACAGAAGATACAACAGCAAGTTGAAATTCTCTACTGTAAGAAGATAAGGTAGATGAAATATTTACAGATGGAAACAGAGTATTATGAGCTCTAAGGGGCAAGACCTTAAGAGTATCAGACTATAAGAGGCGTTTGTTCTGTAAAAACTTCATAAAGAATGAGATTTAGGCATTTATTGAGATAGTTATTAAAATACAAAGCAATTCTGGCACAACACTTCAAAGCTGCTATAAACACTAGGCTTCTTCCACATTTGTTTAGTCTCTACCTAGAAAAATCTTTCTGATGTTTTTAGTATAAACAGAATACCAGTTACAGATGAAACCTCCAGAAACTACCCGAGCCAGCAACACGCACTTGCAAAGGTGGCCAGAGTATTCTTGGGCTGCACTAGGAAAACTATTGGCTACAAGTTGAATGAGGTGGTTGTTCTCAGCTCAGCACTGGTGAAGCCATGCCTGGAGTGCTGTGTCCAGTGCTGGGCTCCCCAGTACAAGACAGGCACTGGCCTGCTGGATCAAGTCCACTGAAGGCCCACTGAGATCATTAAGAGAGACAGAGCAAGGATCATTCAGCCGGGAGAAGAGAAGGCTCAGCAATCACAGAGGGGCAAGAAATCTTTCCAGTGTATGAACACCTCACTGGGGGCAGAAGCAGGGGAGGGGATCTAGACTCAGTGGTATCCAGTGACACAACAAAAGGCAGTGTGCACAAGCTGAGCTACAGCAAATCCCATTTAAAAGTAATAATAAACTTTTTTACCATGAGGATGGTCAAATAAGGAAAAAGGCTGTCCAGGAAGGTTGTGGAATCTCAGTCCTTGGAGAAATTCAAAACCCAAACAGACATGACCCTGATAAGCTTGCTGTAGTTAACCCTACTCTAAACATGGGGAGATGGACAGGAACACAACTAAAGGATCTCCAGAGGTTTCTTCTAACCTCCATGATTCTGTAATTCCATGACATATTTTTATAAGTGTACTATTAATACCTTGGGTACATCAAAACCTCCCTCTGTGAAAGGAACAGACATTGCTGGTGGACAAAGAATCAGGTTCCTATTTCAAAAGAGCACTATTCCTTCAGCTGAAGTCTGAACTACAAAATGCTAGAAAGTGTACTGACAACTATTTGTCTTGAACTTTGCAGCTTACTGTCTTATTCAGCCAAGTTCACTCAAGTGGGAAGATTATGTAATACGTTAGCTATAAGAGGAAGTAATATGTGCATTGGAGTCTTGCTATGAAAACCTATGCTTTTTTTGCAGTTGCCTGGGAGATGCAGTTTGCTTGCAAATAAGAGTAAAAAGGGAAATACTTTGTCAAATGCCACTGAAAATGTAATAATTTAAGAATTAAAATCAGGAAGTTTGGTTAACTGCAATAGTATATAAAATATACATTGATGAAATAAGCAAAATACATTCTAGATGAGAGCACTCTAGTCAGAAGCACGTAAAAAGCATTTGCACATATTGGTCACAATAGATTTTCAATTCAGTGATGCTACTCTTGTTCAGAAAATTTCTGTGCCTCTCAGTGTAGCTGCACAGAAACCAGTAGCAGACAATTTAAAGATTCTTAGCAACAAGTATAACGATGCATAACAAGAGAAAAATTAATCTTCTAAGGCTATCTGCCAGCAAGGCAGAGTCATAACCCAAGCGCAAACTCAGCTACTAAATGTCCTGGGCTGCTTAAGAAACTAACAGTATGCAACAAATACAACTCAAAAATAGAAAAATATTTACCTGTGTTGTTTGGGGCAGCTGATGCATAAGAGAACAGAAACAAGCGTTTAAGCAGCTTAGGAGTCTGGCTATGATGAACTATACCACTGACGATCTAGGAAAGGACCAAAAATTAACATCCAAACACACACTGAGACTGTCAGTCTAAAAAGCTTCATATGTTTTTTTCACCCCCCTCTCCCAGACTTTAAACAAAACTGTTCAAAAGGTTCCATCCCCAACGGTCAGAAACCTGACTTTTAGAAAGCCTTCTCCATTGTCTGCAATACACTGTACCTACTTAAAAGTATTATATCTGTTCAACTTCCAGAATGACTCATTATTTAAAGGTCCTAGTTTGGAGCTCAGATTAACCTGTCAAAAGAGTCCAAGTTATGAGGAAAATAAATGCTTTCATATGAAAAAGGCTGAAGTCTAAAATTCAACACAATTATATCACAAACAGAACAGCTTCACGGGTTTGCCTGAGCTGAAGCTAATTTCATGTAGTACTCTCAAGATTCACTTTTCTTCAAAGAGCCAGCGCATCTGATATTATTAACTGCTACACATAAGATGTTTAATGAGTAAGGTTAGCTAGGAATCAAAGTCTGTCTGTCTCTCTCAATTGGGAATAATTAGAAAACACTTAAAGTTTAAGGGATCTCTCAGGGTGGATTTCATCCTTCTCTCATCCTCACAACTAAACACCCAACACTAAGCTTAAAAAAGAAAAACAAATTAAGTTACTATACTTACTCTTTTCACTTCCTCTTCTTTTGTGTATCTCAGACAGAACTGAAATACTCTAAGGTCTTTACAGTAGATAATTAGCTTCTCTGGGTATTTTCTCAGTTGTCCAGTTAAAAGTTTCTTTTTCTCATCATAAACTGCAAAATTAAAAATGTTCAAGTAAATAGCAAAAAGAACTTTGCTATCAGTTGACAAAGCTATCCCTGCTTGCCTTTTCAAAAGTCACAGGAAACTAATTAAAACCCAAGTTTTAGCAAGTCAAAACAAGGATCCTACAACAGTCTGGCAAGTTTTTGTGCTAACTACACAAAAAAACACTCAGGTTTGTTTGTTTTTTTTTTTAAACCTACTCAAACTACTTCTTGCAAGGTAGAAATGAAACTTGCAGCAACACAGCTGCTCAGTGATTATTTCTGTTCACATTCTGACTGCATAGTAAGTTCAAAGACTTGAGATGGATAAAGAACAAAATTTAGGAGTTTTGCCTGAGGGAAAGTCCCCAAACAGAGATCATCCTATGTTCCTTAAAAAAAAATGAACTTTTTAACCATGACAAATTCCCCAAGAGAGCCCTTTGTTCACTTCTGTTTGAGGATATATCACTTCACAACTCCAAATGCCTCCAGCTAGGCCACTTTTTATGGAACTAAATACTGTCTCATAACCAGTTGTCTCCATTGTCTCCCCCTAGTCCACTCCTTCACAAATCCACACCAACATTCATAAATACTGAGTACTCTAATACTAGTCCAAAGTCAGGCTTCTCAAGAAAGCCTTCCCCACTACTTACAAATTACTACCTCCATTCTTGTTCGCCTTTTTCAGCAATACAAGCATACCTGTGAGTCTCACCACAAAGCACTCATTGATTTACTTGTAAAATAAAGCCTTGTTTTCTAGCTCCTTTGATATTCTGAAGACATCATGAATCTCATAAAACAAAGTTCCCTTAGAAAAAAAAAGGTATTTTTTGGCAATTTGGTACCTGTAGTGCTCTGCAGTGCTATTGCTCAAATGAAGTGAATACCTCCATATTTATAGAAGCAGTTGATATACTTCTGCACCAATCTTAATCAGGGACTATTCACAGTACACTCTTCTTTGCTTTCAATCACGGCACTTTGAAGGAATTGTTTTGTTTGTGCCAGCAAGATAATTAATCAAAACGTAGCTTTGACAAGCTTGAGGGATAAGACTAGGTTCTGACAGATCTCTTATCTGTCATTACATCATTAAATATAACTGCAGCTGTTTTTCCCAGACTACCCAATCCTAGTTTCCAAAGGGACAACACTATCACTTTTCTAGAAAGGATGTACATGTGCAGACAAAGAACATCAGCACTATAAGACACTTTGAAGTGTGAGGCACATTAAACCAAGAAGAGAAAGCTGACCTACCTCCATAGATTTGATCTACACATTGCAGGGTTATGTCATTTTCTCCTACAATCTTATTCTTAAATTGTGGCTCCTAGAACATAAAGGAAATTCTTAGAAACGTCCCACTTCTAAGCAGTAGCACCTTATCACAAACAAAAGTTGTATTCAGTACATATTTTAATATCAGGATTACTTCTTATTCTTATAAATTGTGTAAGGCAGAACACTGAAGAACAGTTATTGAGATATAGGCAGATGCAGGTTACACAGGCATAGTTTATAAACGGCAGATTCAGTTTTATATAGTTTCAAATAGCTTCAAAGCATGCATTTCTACTGAGAGTCACTTTTCAAACTGGAATCACTGCAGTAAACAGGAAATACAGTAATGATGTAATCCAAGCTCCTTTATGACAAGTTTCCTTGCTATGGGAACCTGGCAGGAAATAGAGAGTCTCTTAGAAGAATAAGTATGCCAAGAATATTCTAACATAACAGCCAGATTTATCACTGGGTAAAATGAAGACACATGCAATCCAATTCTCATATCTACTATTTTGCCAAACTTTAAGTGATTTGGGTCTCCCTTCACTTTTATGATTCCATGAGTTCAGAATTAAAAGTCACACTGAAGTGATACAACAATTAAACATTGTTATGTGACATATCGTTACCAGAAGACTGATGTACACTACACCAGAAAATTACATTTTACATGAAGACATCCGTGAACAGAGCTAACCTCATTCAAGTTATTTCAAGGTCTGTACAACTCTAAACCGGGTGGCTAATACTGAACTTTTGTTAAGAGAAATACAGTTGACTTGGCATGCTATAAAGCCCAAGATTTAAAGTTGGTGATGGGACAGAAACTAGCACGGTTACTACCAACTTCAGCATAAATCTGTGGAAAGGGCACAGCAGCTTTCTCCCAACTAATTGCAGAAAGTCCTAAAATCCATATTTATCTGCAGAAGCCTTAGTTTAACATTTCAGCTCCTGGAAATTTTACCCCAAGAAACTTCAACTACAAACAATGTGTGTCAAATCATTCTTCTTCACTGTCAAGATCACCTTGCACTTGAGAGCCATATACTAGGGGTCTCCTTAACTTTTATCACCTAAATGAACCAGGCCATTTCAGATGCTTAAGCACATCAGAAAAGGAGTGGCATTACCATTTCCCTTTGAGAGCTCAATTTGAGCTCAACTTATTTCTAAGATTTGGGGACTTTTTAGCTTTTTAAATGTTTGCCAGCTCAACAGTATGATGTTTTTAAATCTTTGCAGTCAACACCTTCGAATGGAATAATACTGGGCTTTACTGGGACACACAATTATCTAGAGCATTTCCACTAAATATTAGTTTACTCAGTCTTATGCAGCCCTGAAACAGTTCTGCAGATGTAGACCAAAGTTAAGGCAGACAGATGTTATACAACATTAGAAGTACATTTGACATTCACACTTTTGCAATTGCTACTAGATAAGCAGCCAGAAATCAGGTTTAAACAAACTGTTGATTTAATTTTCAAAACAGTTCATTCTTTTAAGTTAAGCTTCACAAAATCACCAACTCAAGGTAAAAAGATTTATAAACTATGTCTAATGTAAGTGTCCACACACAGGCTTGCACCATTTTTACTTAAAACTGTCATTAGAGCTTGAGGAAGGATCTGCACAGACCAAGCAAATGCAGACTGATAAAATTAGTCTGCACCCATTAAAACATTTTTATAAATCTATATTAATTCTGTATCCTTATATAGGGGAAAGATATGATTATTTAGTCAGAGACACTATGCCTTCAGAGCCTATTTGGTCATAATTAGAAGACTTGTCTTCCTACATTATCATCTGAAGCAGAATCATCAAGGAAAGCAATCTTGAAGTTTGTGCATACAAGCTTCCCATAGGTACCACGATTTGACCCATCTTCTTGTATATACTTGTATACCGTGCTTGCCTCGCAAAGCAGCAGTTCACCTGTATAAAAGAAACACTGACTTGCAACATAACTGACGTTTATAATTGAATTATTTCAACTGTTAACTTAAACTCAACATTGACTGACTGATAGCTTCTTGTAACTGTATGCCTGAAGAAATTTAATCACAATTACAAAGAGACTTAAGAGATAGCTCCTGGAACCAGTACACTGAGTTTTCCAGGTTATTAACATTACTCAGATAGACCGAACACTGTTCAGATACAGATGTTTAGGAGTTCTGTAACCAGAGGTACCTGTACCATGACCTAATCTAAGTGGCAGGAGAACAATGCATGGAGTTGCAAAGAGCAACCATATGATTGTGTACCTGGAAAAAAAAAAGCCCACTGGCGAATAGTTAATACAGTCAATACACAAGTTGAAAACTGTTCCAATTTTCCTTACTGCTAAACTCCAACAATTCTGAAACATTCAAGTTGATATATATTTTATAATAT
>VZTO01006923.1:28263-44148 GCA_013400615.1 Syrrhaptes paradoxus
AAGTTCTAATCTTAAAACGAAAAGGAACTGAACTTAAAAGTTTAAGGAAGTAAAAACAGGTTTTAGTAGGTATAATCAGACCCTTGGTCTTTCCTGTAGAGTGCAGAAAGCCCAACAGAACAATACTAGTTTATTCTAAGCTTTTACTTGCATTTTATCTTAGTAACAACTTTACCCACCTTGGAAAACACTTTTTAAAAAATAAAATAACTGTAAATTTAAAAATATTTAACAGTAAATGAGGCATCAAAAGGCCTTGTTTGCTGCAGACATAGGAATATATAAGTATTATTTACACAGTGAATTTTTTATTATTTAATTCTAATAATACAAGATACAAGTTACCTGGTAATAAGTGAGGATTGACTTCCTTTTCTGTGGGTTCCCTTATGTGTATTTCCTAAAGAGAGAAAGGGTAATTATTATTTTGCAAAGATCATATCTTCAACACATGCTGTGATTAACAGCACCTTCCCTCTTAAATTCCTCACATAGCAAACAGGCAAATTAAAATTAAGGAATAAAACTTCCCAAATACAGGACAATAACTTTGCAATGTGGTCTTTCCACTAAAGGTCAGTAGTCTACTGGATAAATAATTAAGTCAGTGGTTTGACACCCACAGTGCTAGTTACATGCAGCTGTGAACACAAAAAAGGAAACACATTATTTGTATTTGAAACTGCTGAAGTAACAGACAGAAATAAGGTGTTACTAATACTTTAAGTTCCCTCAGCACAAATAAATGGATAACTATAAACTTAGTGTTACAACACCATCCCAGAGTTCCTTCAGAAGCTTTTCCATGTATGACTTAATATTTATTTCTAATGTACCCTTCACAGTTTTTCAAGCTTCATCCTTCACTATCTTGTTTCTGATTTTCTTACACTTATAATTGCAATCAAAGTATGAAAGTTACTTAAACAGTACTACCAAGATCATAGGGAAAGGGATTTCAGAATCTAAGAGCAAAGAGGTAAAACCAGTTACAGGATATCCTTTAGTTCGGTCCCTAATTGCACAAAACAAACCTATTACATTCTCAGTATCACTTATTATAGTCTTGAAGCACTGATAGTTGGGCTAAAATATCCAGCTGAAAGACTATTAAACTAGAGAACATGCTACACCCTTCCTGCTTAGACAGTTCAGAACTTCCTCCTCCAAATCCAAAACACTTCACATGTCTTCTGGAAAACTATTAGTTAACTGGAAACCCCCGAGGCCACAGCAGTGAGCAAGCTAATTTTAGTTTGTCACCAGCATCCAGAGTCAGATATTGCAAATCAAGGGAAGCAATCAAAATCGGGCATAAGCAATAACAGTTTTGCTAGATTAAATACAGAGAAACAAAAGCCCCTGAGAGCATAAAAATAATCCCCCTTTGCCATTCACATAAACACTCAGGAGACCCAAAACAAAGCTTGAAGGCTGCACAGCAAAACTAAAACCACCAGGAAATCATGTCACGCAAACAGCAGACACATTCAAGATGGGTTGAAAAGAGATAAAGATTATAAAACGAAAGTAGTGGTGGTGGTGTGAAGAAAGAAATTTGTAACTACAACTGGCAGCTAATGCAGAAAACAAAACACAATTCGCTGCCTTTGACTTCCAAGTGTGGATGTTGTACAAGTAAATTTTAATCAAAGTTCATGCTTGACAGTGAAATAAGTATTATATAAACACGGCTCAAGCTGAAAACTGCTGCATTCAGAGAAGAAATGCATACATGTTCTCCTAATGTTATCTCTTCACCACACTCTAAATTAAACTTCATGTTTACTAGTGCTTTTATAGCTATGCCTTCTACTATCACTATCTGTGTGGAACTAAATGCAACACTTCTCACAAACTATATGCCAACAATCAGTGCTACAGGACAGTAAAGCAGTATACTGTGTGTTTTCCTAGTAATGTTTACTTTGGGTGATACCATAATGCATGTAATAACTGCTGTGTATGTATCCACACTGCTTGGATGTTCATACTTATCGCTATGAGTACCCGTTTATGCTCAAGTTGGCAGATAAGACTTGAGCAAAAAAAAATTTGACCAAAGAAGTTCTTTGAGCTCACATCCACTTATTAATATGCAATGAAGCTTCTATAACAGGTATCAGATGCAAATAATTTTGAATAAGTGGTTTGGGGTTTGGTTACAAGTTAAATTGGCTATCTTCTGAAAGGAATTAGAATTTATTTAAATAGCATCACAGCAGAATAGAGACCTCAGCCAAACCCTGAGATCAGCTTTTAAAATCCACTTTCACTCTTTTTTGACAAAAAAACACACACATTGAAGTGCTTAGTATAGGCAGAACTCCTACAACATACACAGCTTCCAAGAACTGAGCCTCCAGATGAATTCTATGTGAAAGTCAACATTTATATTACCATAATAAAATGAGAAATATTTTAAAGACAGCTTTCATACCTATGCACTAGGGATAGATAGAATGTAAGCCATGAACATTGCTGAAGAACCTATGTTGCTGCACTCATTTTTCAAGGGAGGATTTTAAAATACATTAAACTCTACTAATGTCACATGTTGTATTTGGTCTTTTAAGACAGAAGTCAAAGATTTTCACAAAGAAAAGTTGTTAGCTCACTGTGAGTCAATGCAAGTTGTGTAGGAACCCATAAGTTTAGCTAATATCTCCACTCTGTTTCAACTTTTTTTTCAGTTTTGGGGCAACACCGATCTTGGGATCTATGAGGAACTTGAGAGTCTGCTGACACTAAAATGCATGCTCCTCAACACCCCTTTAATCAGTCACAGTTCATACTCACCCACCCACCCCTTTTATCCCTGGGTTTATCTGACTCCATGGTGAGGTAACCTGGTTCATAACATCAGCTGGAAAGTCTGTACATGTGCTACATTTGGTTTTGTTGTAACTACCTATTGTTAGCAGAATCAGCTCATCCACAGGTCAGATGAGCACAGAAACATGAGAAAGGGAAGCATCAGAAGTAAGACTGTCCACAAGTTACTAAATCCACAGGAAACTTCACCATTTGATCATTTGTTGAGCATGTACAAATTAAGCACAGACACACTCTCCATATATGACCACTGAAAGCCAAGCACACCTGCAGACAAATACTACTTTACCTGTAGCTTCCCTGTTCCAAACGCTGCAAGCAGCATCCTGACACTTATTATGATACAACACAGGAAACACTACTACCAGCAATAGCTACAAGCAGATACACACAGGACACCATGTAAGTGAGGAAAGTTAAATTTGGATTGCTTCAGAAATGACAGAAAAAAAGACCTCAACTTTTCTGAAGGTTTTAGAAACTTCTTACTAAGAGGTGCTTCCCACCTGTGCACTGACCTTGTGCTCCATTTCTTTTTTCAGGTTATCAGAGGAAGTAGTGGCAGGCAATACAGCAACACCCCATAGTTACCAATTATAACAGTACAGAGTACCAAACCATACCAAAACTGCAGGGTGACAACACATCACACCATACTAATTCATAATGCACCATCCTTCTTGTTGGTTCAAGCTGACTTCAGCTGATAGCCCTATGAAACCATGCAGTGCCAAGGAAAGGGGACACCATGCTCCCTGTAGATTCTGTGCTTCAAGAGGGGGGAGAAAACACAACAGACAAACTGTTTTTCCTAAGGAAAGGCTCACCTATTCTTCTTCTTGGTTTTCACACAAGTATAGGGAAAAACTACATAGTTTGCAATAACCATAGACTACATTCAGCTCTCCTCAAAAAATATATTTAAAAGGGCCAAAATATATTTCCCAAGTCTGTCTGGGCAGACATGTCTTCCCCAAGTGCTGAAGCATAAAAAAAAAAAGCTACCACGTGTGAGGCAACATCAGGTTTAAGGCAGTAAAATCAAGCAGCAGTTAGGCTATATTAACAGGGTCCTAACAGTTATGGCAGTAGAGGGATGCCAAGTGATTTCTGCTCTTTGTCCTACAGCCTCACCACAACAGAGAGCAATTCCTCACCTCTCATTCCAAAATGGGGTAAACAACTGTGGACAGAAAATTAGTAAAAAGTGAAAAACATTCCCTGCATGCTAGCATCTAGATTACTCTGATCTTGTCCGAGAATTTGGATTTTTTTTAAATCATTATTGCAAAATATGTACGTAGGCTTTTTAATACTGGATGTTGCTCATCACGCTTAGTAGAGAAACTGCACATATAGTCTGCTGCTGCAAATTACACGCTGTAAACTCTGAATCTACTTATCCCACAGTAAGGTTTCCATTGATCCATAGCTGGACATTTATGTTAAATGTAATTCCAACAATGGAAAACAAGATTTTTAGTCTGGGGGGAAACAGACTGGGGAAAGCATTGTTTATTAGATTCAAGTAATGAAGGAACCAGTTATCACTTCAAGGTTTCAAGAAATCTAAAACATACATTCTTTCAAGGCTGACAGCAAATCACAGTGCTGTGAGAACACAGGACACTTTAACGTTGTGGTACAGTTTTCCACAAGTAATCTCTCCACAGGAAAGCTTTACATCATGGTGAGGCTTGCCGCGAACACCCATTTTTTCTTATTTACTTCAGTAAAAGACTATCAGTGGGCTGAGATAACTTCAACTATACATTTATCTTTACCACTTACAAGAGTCAAACTGTATACTGAAATATTTGCAAGTCAGTTGGGGTGCTCCAACAAGTGAATACAGCATTCCTGCGTAAAATAAATCAAATTTATGTCCAAGAGTTCCACTGCAATTTTATTCAAAAGAGTAAATACCTGGGCATATGTTTACTAGCCTAAAAAATAAATACCTGGGCATACGAATGCTTTGTATTCAGAAAAGAATCACAGTAAATACTTAGTATTTTATGAAATACTATTTCTTGGTCAAACAAGGCTAGTTTCATTTTGTGTGCCACACAATCCAGAAGAGGTACTTACTACACTTTAATAACAGTGCTGAAAATGACCTCTCGTTTTCCTTCCTTTCATGGCTCCATTATCTAATAGCCCATTAGATCATAGCGCATGTTTTCCATGTCTGTTTCATCTTTTATCCTTTCCTCTTTCCTTACATTGTCCTGTCCATCTCCTCTGACTTCAATGCCCAGCTTCCCCCACGTCACCCCAGAGTGCAGCTGTCTGCTTTGGTAATTCCTATTCCTTATGCCACCTTTCAACTCCCGAAGTCCAATTTAGAAGAAGCACCACACTATTTTAAAAGTGATTACTACAGAACACACAACATTGTACCAAGGTTTACAAGCAACAAGTATTTGTAGTGGTTATGAGCTAACAGCAATGCAGGACTTGGGAGACAAAGAAAGTTACCCTCACAGCTCAGCAGCCTGAGGTACACTCCAGACAAGCAGCATGAAGCAGAACAAACTCTTTTAAAGGTTAAGGGCTAATACAAGAACTACTACCCAATAAGAATTAACATGAAGGATTTAACTTTTAAGAACGCACACAAAAAAGTAAGATTAAGCTTCATATCAAGCTTAATAGCTACATTTTTATTAAAATTAAGATTAAGGAAAATATGACTCAGCTTGTTAGCCTTGTAAATGCTTTCAGTTTTGAAATATTAGAGTTAGAAATCATAAAGTAATTAACTGGTTCTTGCTTCTGTGTCTCCATAGACAACTGTTCCTAGCTGGTGATCAGACATGTCAAAACATTGACTTTTATACCCTAGTATTCAACTCCACTTCCTGCAAGGTAGCCAAGTCTGTCCCGAGGGGAAGTGTGTCATTAGTATCAACATCCTACAGTCTCACTCTCAACAGACGATTGATTGATCTGTGGTTCCACATAGCAGAGCATAACTAGGTTATATTTAGTCAGATGTCAAAAACGCTGCTTTTCCAGACTTTCTGGGGTTTCACAGTGGAAATCACTTCTGTTTCTTTAATAAACAGCATTTTCTGTTCACTCCTTACTTCTATCTTGCCATATATTAAGATGAATAGAGTTCTTGTTCCTTCTCATATTCAAACAAACTCCAAAAGCAGTTTAAAGCTAACTTCATTTTATTTTGCTGAACACTACCTAATGCATCTCTCAGCTATGTGAGGATGGCCTAAACAGGCTGGGGCAAGAAAAAAACTCAGCTCTGCCTGATCTCTGTTGTTCCCCTAATCTAGAAGCAAGATGTAAGGCTTCATAAATCCACAGACAAGTCCATCATTAACTCAAATGCTATCTAGATATAACCTTGAGCCCATTAAGTCCCTGAACAGCTGTTTTTCCCTCCCTTCTGACAGGATCTCCCAGAGGAAGCACGATACCAGACATACCTGTCACCTGAACTCTTCCCCAAGCATCTGCTACTAAAAGAGACAGGATATTATTCTGCCCTAGTATAGCAGTTACACTATCTTGATGAAAGCAAAGTTCCCAGCTGACCAAACTATTTTCCACATAAGAGAGACTGAAATATTTCCACTGTTCTATTAGTCTAGCATTGATTTTAAAACTCAACTATGTGAAAGAGAAGGCTCTGAGGAGACTTAATAGCAGCCTTCCAGTAGCTGAAGGGAGCTACAGGAGAGATGGGGAGGCACTCTTCATCGGGGGGTTAGTGATAGGACAAGGGTTAACGGGTATAAGCTGAAAGAGGGCAGATTTAGACTAGACATTAGTAAGAAATTTTTCACTATGAGGGTGGTGAGGCACTGGAACAGGTTGCCCAGAGAAGTTGCGGATGCCCCATCCCTGGAGGTGTTCAAGACCAGGCTGGATGAGGCTTTGAGCAACCTGGTCTAGTGGAAGGTGTTCCTGCCCACGGCAGGGGTTTGGAACTTGATGATCTTTAAGGTCCTTTACAACCCAAACCATTCTATGATTCTTAACAAATATAGGAAATTTGTATTCCAAACGTTTCTTTTCTCACTTACACACAGAACACAGTTCCTTGAGACATGCTCATTTCTACTTATTTTAGGACAACTAATTAATACGTTTTTTCCAGATCCCCCATTAGCCTCGCAAGTTTCATCACTTATCTGAAGTTTTATTTTTTTATCCTCATAAAAACCACAGAAGTCTTCAGCGTCCTGTGTAACCACCCCATTAAGGCATTCATAGGCTGTCAAAAAGAGAGCAATACCCAACAGAGCGAAGAGTTAAACTTACTTTACTTGCTACTGGATCTGACCTCAGCCCCACTGAGCTTTTGAAGCTCTGAAAGAGACATCAATTCTATGGCAGAAGTCAGGTCTATATTTCAAATCTTCTGCTGCAAAAGCCCATGAAATTTTTAAATTTAAGTGCGTCAAAGAGATAGTTAAAAGCAACAAGAATAAATGACGTGAATGGCTGCAAGGTCTGGTGCATCAGGGTATCTCATTAAGAGCTTCATCTTCCAATATTAAATACCTCTGCTATTCTTCTGCGGCTATCAGGATCATATTTGAAGAGTTATATTACGGTAGTTATAATCATCTTAATGAACTCTCTCTTATTTGGTCTCTTACTGCACTACATATATTTTACTTGTAGGTTTTCTCACTGGCCATTTTTTTCCAGCAAGTTTTAATCACTCAGAATGCTTGCTTAAATGGTGAAGTGTCTTTCAGCAAGACCAACAACCTTTGCAAAATTCAGTTCCTTGAGCATACACTTTTTTGCATATTTGTACAACGTACTTTTCTAAGGTGAAAGACTGACTTCACACGGAGATATATTTGCTGACTTCAGAAATATTTGTACCTATAATTTACATCCCTTTTCACTGGGAAATACAAGGAAGATAGAAAGCTTTTAAAGTAAACTGATGAAAGAAACTACAAGTCACCAGGACCAAACAACACACAAAAACAAAGTTGCTACCACAAAATAAGGACATAAATTTTAAGCAGCACAGCTGACTTAAGCCATAACAACTCTGCACTGTTACTTCAGATTCATCAAAAAATAAAAAGAGCATATTGTCCAAGGTTCTATTAGTGACAAAATCTGTACTAATTAACAAGATAGGTGAAAGTATCTTAAAAAGCTATCAAGACAATCACACAATTAAGAAGAACCAGTTTGACACAAATTACAAAGAATTATGGAGTGGGGGGGGGGGAACCACAAATGGCTAGTTTTCATGAAGATTGGTTTTCCTAGAAAACAGATGTTTACCAGGAATAAGAATGAAGGAATACAGAGTAACAATACTGATCTAATACCATGTGGTAACAACATGACCTCAGTAAATTCAGTCTAAAGCCACTTTAATCAAACTGCCCACAGAAGTCCCAATAAATAAGTGAAAGGACATCAGGAAGAACAATGCGAAAGATACGAACAGCCAAGAGTTCAAAACCGAGCTGTTAAGGAAACCCAAGGCTTTACGGGGAGTTTATGAAGACAGAGCACACGCTGGGAGTGACATTAAGAAAAACAGGTTCGGAAAGTCCCACCTTGCAAGCTGAACAGTCACAATGGCAGCCTGACATCTGCTCACTGCTTACAAAAACAATTCAAAAGAAGTTCCAGAAAAGTAATCAGCTTAAGACTGACCAGCCAACTGCATTCTTTACGCTTTCTCGAGAAGCAACAAGCAAGATGCTTCCCCCTCGTTCTCGGGGCAACCCCTTCCAGGCACCGGACACGCCACCCCCGAAACAGCACACCTCCCACCTGCCCTTCCCCAGCCGCGGTCCCCTCCCCGTCCCACCGCGAAGCCCCTCACAACTTCCCGCTGCGAAATCCGAGAGAGGGGCGAGGGGAGCGTCAGCACGGGAAGAGCCCGCGCAGCCCGCCCCGGCCGCGCACGGCAGCCCCCGCGGCCCTGACGAGACCCCTCAGCCTGGCCCGCGCCAAAACCCCCCCGCCGCCCTGGCGGACAGGGGCTGCGACGGCCTGACAGCTCCTCCGTCCGCACCTCCCGCGGCCCCTGCCCCCGCGGCGCCCCGCCACCGCCCCCTCTCACAGGGCGGCCGCGCCCGCCCCGCACCTCCGGGCTGATGTAGGACACGAAGGAGGGCTTGGCCGCCTTGGCCCCGCTGCCCAACATGGCTCCAGCCACCTCTCGTCTGCCCCTGGAGCCCGCGGTGGCACCGGCTGGCGGCGGCACCACTTCCCAGAGCTCCTCCTCAGGGCAGCCGCGGCTGGAGGGACCCCGCGGCGGCCGTGGCGCGGAAGCCAGTATCCGGCACACGTAACTCACCCCGCCCATGCCCGCCCCAAGCCCGGTGCCCGCCCGCCCCGCCTCCGGCCATTTTTAGGGCACCACCCGCCACCGCGTCACTGGTTACGGCTGCTATCAGTCACAAGCGCTCCCTCCTTCTATTGGCCCCGAAGGGGCGAGTCTGGAGGAGGCGGGAAGGTGGAGGCCAATCGGGGCGCGGCCCGTGCGCAGGGGGGCGCTGTTCCCCGTGCCCCCTCAGGCCAGGCGGACGGACCCTGGAGGGAGGGGTGATGCGGGGCGGCTGCTGCAGGGCGAGGAGCCGTGCCCCACAACGTCGGGTGCTAGGGAAGCACCTGTGTCTGTGCCTCTGGAGGTGATGAGCACCTGCTTTTCGGTGCTTCGTACCCTCCCCGGGTGGCGGCAGGACGTGCGCGGCGGGGGGGTACGCAGCCGCATCCTGGCGTTCTCTCCAGGGTGTCCCCGCTCCGGGGCGCGCTGCCAGCTGCCTGCGGGCGGAGAGGGTTCGTCCTGCACAGCTCCTCCTTTGGCGTGTGAGGCACGGCTCGAGCTCCCGGGATTCCCACTGAAGGATTCGGTTTCGGGGTAACCGTGGCTCTGTTTCGTCGCTGCGAAGACTGCCCGCGCTTGCCCGTTCTTTGACCAGGTTGTCAGTTTGGTTAAATTGTCCTTTGCACGGTGTTAAATAAAATCTAAACAAAGCATTGAGATGCTGAGTTTCACTTATGGCAGGAGGGGTGCAAAGAAAATGACATAAAACGAGCACTCCATGAATTAACCCTCTAAAACCTGCCCCCGGCACACCCCAAGAAGCCCTCTGCCCAATGCCTATTAAAATGTTACAGCCAGGCCTCCTTGGAATGTCATCTTTGGACACTGTATAATCAGAGCTGTAAATAAACACCAGGTTTACCAGGTATCTAGGTTACTTTTAAAAGCTTAACTTTTATGTGGATACAGAACAATGCAAATGTTGTGAACTGCCCGCGGCAATGCAGCAGGACTACCCAGCAATTTAAGTGATGAATAGTAACCCAGGCAACAATTTGTGTACAGAGTAGACTTTATGGAAATATTTTTACAAAAACAAAATGTATTTTACAAACTTCAATAGGCCATAGGATGTGAAAATCAGTAACTCCTTCAAATATTAATGATAAATACTTTCCATATCGCTTCCCCTATTTTTCTTCTAATACTTCACTTTATTTACCTTGATCCAAGCCCAGACCTAGGAAAACTAGAGAAAGAAAAAGAGGTACATGGCGTCATAAGGCGGCATTTATAAAAATAAAATGGAGTGACTGTTTTAATCCAGAAATAAATTAATTTCACAGAATCACAGAATGTTAGGGATTGGAAGGGACCTCGAAAGATCATCTAGTCCAATCCCCCTGCCGGAGCAGGAACACCTAGATCAGATCGCACAGGAACGCATCCAGGCGGGCTTTGAATGTCTCCAGTCAGTCTCAAACTCAAGGAACAAGAAGTCTTTCAGATTTAATCACCTTTTGCCTGGAAAAAAAAAAAAAAGTTCAGAGATTAAGTTTAATTAGTAGTTTCACAACAAAGGCTGTTCTGGTATGGGATCCCATGCAGAAAAGCTCTCATGTTTCACTCCACAGCTGCTTCCACATCTTTCCTTTACATTAGATCTGACCTCAGCTGCATAGGTCAAAAGTGCGACTCATGAGATTACATTGGCGCAGATTTGGGGTGAGGGGAAGATTGGGACAGCACCTCCATGCTCTCCAGTGTACTAAAATACACAAAGAAAGAGAATAGCACTGTAATAAAATAATCTTTTAAAGCATCTGAATTTACAGTGGGAGAGCAGGATTACCTAAAAGCATGCCCTGAAGTTCACAGCAGACTAAGGCAAAAGGCAGCTCCTTACTGGCATAGTACATGTCAGAGAGGAAGGGATGTTTTGACACCAAGCCAGAGTCTTAGCTCTGATGGGAAGTGCAAAAGGAGCTTTAATTCCCACATAGCACATGGGAATTCATTCTTCAACATCTCATCAAAAAAAAAAGTTCTACATCAAAAAATCTGGAATGTAACTGCTTTTCTGCATCAGCAAAATATCCACATGGCCCCGTATCCAGTCCCTGGTAATGAACTCCATCCTGGGGTTTGCTCCCCAGGCTGCCAAATGTTCTGGGCTGAACCCATGGTGAAAGGGATTTGAAGCCCTTTTCCTGGAATTTGAGGGATGGATTGAAATCCCCACTTCATCAGTCAGTGTTAGGTTTTCTGGAATGGAAGAAACAAAGCAACCACACATGCAAATAAATTTACCTCAGAAAAGTAAATTTGCATCTGAAAAGGTCAGCTGCAACACAGACATTGTGTCCCAACAGGTTGCAGAGCACCAAGGGGTTTGGTGGTGTGTTTCCCCAGAAAGACCTCTATGCAGTCTTCTCCCTTCCTCTTTTAAATCTTGAGTGCCTGTGAGGAGCACTCAGAAGAGCCAACTTCATTCAGCCCAGCCACCTCACCTCCGTAGATTCTCCCTGCAGACAGTAGAGGGAAAGAGGCTCCTTCTGAATGAAGGTAATGCAGGTACCCAGATAAACTCCGTGTCCAGAAACAGCCTCTAGAGACTGCTCAGAGCATCTCAGGAAATCGGCTTGGCCAGGCTGAAGTTGGCTTTTCCGAGTGTCCCCCTTCCTCACCTTGTCTTTATACTCCTGCTGTAGTCATCTGCTGCCTCTCATTTATGTACTTATGTATTAACTTTTCTGTTATTTTCATGTGTCCCCTCCCTCCATCATTTTTACTCTGTAGCATTTTTACAACTCACCTCCTTCCCATGAGGAAACAAGATGGTTCAGTGTTGTATCAATGGTGATTGTTCTCATTGCTAATGAAGACTTTAAAAAAAAACTTTTCTGCAACAAATTGCAATTCCTGGCATGTTGTATTAACAGGATCTGTCTTTCCACTTTACTTCTAAATAAGAAGTCTCGTTCCATGCTACCAATGACTTTTTGTCCATTTAAAAAAAAAAAAAAGCAAGCTTATAAAATAATGTAATTTAATTTCATTAATTTTTATATGTATGTCAATGACAGTCAAGCAAATGTAGAAGAGTAAAAATTTGTAAAAGTTGAGTTCTAGTTTGTCTGTGGTGGGTGAAGAACATATGACATTTCACTGCCCTCATTTTCTCCTAATATTTTGCATTCTTTCTAAAAACATGATCACAGTATTTACCTTTAAAGCGGTCTGCAGGAGGGAAACTCACAGAGCAGCCATGAAGAGAGAGTGCTTTGTTTACAAATCTTACATGCCATTAATTTGAGTAATTCTTTGGGCTGAATTCTCAGCTGTGCCCAGGCTCGGTGGGAACAGCTGATGGAGAGGAGCCACAAAGAAGCTGTTTGCAGCTTTCTTATCAGTTTTCTTTCAGGGATCCTCTTAACTACAACAATTTGTATCTCATATTTGCCTTTGTGGCTGTCCACCTCGTCAGGGTTGCCTTGCCTCTGGGAAGTGAGTAGCCTGGATAAGGACTTATCCTAGGCAGTGTCTGGAGCACAGTTGGCAAAGATCTCTGAATACAGCTTTATACCACATTTCAGCTTTTGTGAGCCTGAGGCTTTTTAAACCTTGGCACCTTGGGGAGTCCCAAGGGTGCTCAAATGGACAGGGCTGCAGGTCACTGTGTGTTGGGGGCACTTCGGTATAGGTTGGGCAGGTGTAATGAATTAATGGTTAAAGCACATTCCTGAGTGTTGAGCAAACTTGTAAGAGTTCATCTGAATTTCTACTCCTTATTTCCTCTTTCTGAAGAAAACAGAAAATAAAGGGAGTGTCTGCCCTGCTGTAGACCTGCAAAGGCACAGATGTGTGCGGAACTTCTATTCCAGAGTGGTAAATCACTGGCAGGATGCTGTGGCTGTGCTCCCCCTCTGACATCCTATCAAGTCTGGATCCAGGTTTGGAGACTACGTTTAGTAAATGCACTTCCAGTGGTGACACAGGCAAAGTAGCAGCTGAAAAGAGAATCCCACAAAGTTACCATTTGTCAAGGTTTCCTGATCCTCGTTTTCTCTCCAGAAAAGCCACCTAGGTAGAATTTGGATATTTTTTTTTTTTTTTTTTTTTTTTTTTTTTTTTTTTTTTTTTTTACACTTGTCTGGGCATTACCAGAACAATTGCTCTTAGGTGTAGAAATCTGGATATTTCTGTAGTATATACATAATTAGTCTAACACTTTCCAGAGCATGACAGATGGCCATGCGTGCTCAGAAGGTAGGAGGAGTCCCAAAAGTGTTGGATTTACCCTGACTATACACAGATTGGTTATGCATGCTGGGTCTGATACTCGCTATTTCTATTGTTCAATTAAATAATTCAGTTTAAGGTTTAGCAGATTAAACAATGTAAGACCACATTAAAGTAGCTGAAATCAATATGCAAGAAATACAGAAGGCTTAAGATGAAGCTGGAAGTCAGATTACTGTAAACTATGAAAGAAAAAATCAGAAATGAGGAAGGTACTGTAATGTACTCTGGGGAAAGGTCAGCAAGTCAGTCTGCCTACAAACAGCCAGCAGCTCTCTCTGTTTTACACAGGTTGAGATAATTTCCTACTAAAAGTCATGTATTTTAGCTTTATGCACATTAAGACAGTTCTGTGAAAAAAAGAAGGTAAAAGAAGGGCTCTGCTCTAAGATGATGCTTTTATCACTGGATTCACATTGACATTTTAGTCTGCCAGTACTTTCAGGTGTCCTTTGGGAGTTAGTTTCCAAATTTGCTTCAGATTTCATCCTTTACAGTCTGGCACCTTCATAGTGAACTCCAAGGCAATATTTAGAGCTGTGGACTATAACAATTTGTTTTCCTTCTCATCTGCCAAGTGTATGGTCAGACAGTGTGTAATGCTGTCCTGTATGAATTATTTATCTTTTATCTTTGTTGTAGTGTTCTGTCTTTACTGACTGTATTGTGTGTTTCAATTTTTTAGGCAGAGTTTTCTATTCATTGCTGTGAGAAACTAATTTCTTTGGGCAGGTTTTGCGTGAATCATGCCCAGTCAAGGGAAAGCAGCTCTACACCAGCTTTCCTCAGCTGAAACCTCTGGCTCCAAGTCCTGAACCATCCTGTGTCTCAGTATGGGGACACGATGTGCCCAGTTCCTCCCTGAAGGTGGTTGAAGAGATGCATTTTATTTCTTAAGTAAAGCCATCTGTGAGGTCCCACGTGGCCAGTTTATGACTCAGATGGCAAACAGCAGTTCCTTCAGCAGTAGCAATACAAACCACTGCAATTTTGTGTCCATCCACTAATTACTAAATGTGTCTTTTTTTTTTTTCTTCTTTTTTTTTCGTACAGGGGCCTTGCAGAGCTAATGAGAAAACTTAAATTTTAAGTCTTGGTCAAGTCATTCTCTAGATAGTAAAAGGCTGTAGAGAAGGGCCATGGGCACATCCCTCCACTTACCAGGAAGGTTCATCTGCCACTTGGGCCATATAGTGCCAAAACATTAATGCAGAAGAGTGCAAGACTAAATTAACAAGTACCTAGTGAAGAATGGGGCAGAGCCATTAACTGCTGAGAACACCTGGACCCAGAGTGCTTATTTTCACCACAGAGATTCAGTTGGGAATTACATGTTTTAAACTTGGGAATGGAAAACAAAGTGTTGCTATGAGAGCTGTGAAAACTGAGGCAACAAAGTACCTCACATTTAATAGCAAAACCACCCCTCAGCTACAAGTGGGAGAAGAGGAAGTGAGTAACTAATAACTCTACTCATTCAGGGAGGCATGTGTATCAGAAACAAGAACACGAGGTAGGGAATTTCCCCACCTTTTCTTATCTCTCTTGAAAGCAAACACAACTGCTTGTTCATGGCACACACAGACTGCTTTGTTGTGTGGTGAACCTCTTCCTTTCATTCTCCAAAAGGCTGCAAATCCACATTACTTCAGGCTGGAGACTTCTTCTCCTTAGAAGTACCTAAACGGTGAGCCAAGGCCCATCCATATCAGGAGAAAGCCTGTGCCATGTCTAGATGTGAGGGAGAGTTAAATTAGGACTCACATCTCACCCTCAGTTGTTCTCAACCTGCAGTCCAAAGGGAAGTGCTAAGGATCATGAGCTCTTAGAAAACAAGAAAGATAAATGGATATATGGTCCTGACATCAAAGAGCTTGAACTGACTCTTTGTCTTAAAACGAAACCCAGGAAAGAAAAGATGAACTTTCAGACCCGAATTTGTATGCCAAACCTCGTGTTGTCTAGTAGAAAAAGCTTGCAAGGGGTCTTTGCTGGAGTTACTGGGCAGTCTCGATTCTTTCTGCCCAAGTGTAATGGGTTTACCCTTGGCTGAGAGCCAACCCCACACAACCCTGTTTGCTTACCCTCCCCCCTCCCAAGGATGGGGGAGACAATTAAAGCTGTAAAGGGAAAAAGGACTTGTGGGTTGAATCATAATGACCAAGAAGTATTACATGACCACTATGTATTAGACATGGTTTCTATGGTCAGGTGATCATTGATTCAGGCTGGACCAATGGGCTGAGGCCAGTTGTATGAGGTTCAATAAAGCCAAGTCCCGGTCCCGCACCCTGGGGGACAGTGGCTGGAAAGTTGCCCAGCAGAGAGGGACCTGGGGGTGCTGGTCGACAGCCAGCTCAACATGAGCCAGCAGTGTGCCCAGGTGGCCAAGAAGGCCAACAGCATCCTGGCCTGCATCAGCAATAGTGTGGCCAGCAGGACTAGGGAAGTGACTGTGCCCCTGTACT
>VZTO01006923.1:44221-70601 GCA_013400615.1 Syrrhaptes paradoxus
GGACGTGGTGGAGTCACCGTCCCCGGAGGTGTTCGAGAAACGTGTAGATGTGGTGCTTAGGGACATGGTTTAGTGAGTTAGGTGGTGTGGGTTGATAGCTGGACTTGATGATCCTTGAGGTCTTTTCCAAGCTTAATGATTCTGTGATTCTGTGAAATAAGAACAATTTAATAACTAAACTACAATAATATTGAAAATAATACTATATACAAATATACAAGTGAGTGATACACAGTGATACTTTCACCACCCAATGACCAAAGCTCAACCTGTTCCCAGCTAACGATCCCAGAGCAGGGAGAGTCCCAAAACCACACTCACGGAACAGAGATAATAGCCTGAGTGTCCCAGACTGAGAGGTGACCAGGGCAGGGGAGAAGGCCTTGGGAGAGCGACCACCTGGAGTGAGATGATCTGAAGCAAAAGAGATTATTGGCCACTTTTGGTCTCAATCCCAATCCTAAAATCAAATCCTGGGCTAGTAGCTGGGGCTGTGCTTCCTCCCAGCTTCTCCGGTCTGCAGACAGCCAGAGAAACCGAAAGACCTTAGCAGATGCGCAAACATCACTTTTTATCAGCTTTCTCCTGAGCACAAATCCAAAACACAGCCTCTTGCTAGCTATTATGAAGAAAGTTAACTCTGTCTCAGGTCAATTCAGGACACCAAGTAACTTCTCCAAATGTAATGTGTGTGGAAGAACACACACTGGGGATGACTTCCAGCTGTCCATCATCATCATCTGGGAATGTGGTTCATCTAGTTAAATAGCCGTTCCTCACAGAACTCTTCCTACTGGCCATAAGGATTCCTGCTCTGGGAGGAGGGAAGCCAGTGGGAACCATCCAGTGTCTGAGTCACAGGGTAAAGGACAGGCAGGTTACACAGCATCTGTAGGAATACTTAGTATTAGGCCTAGACAGCTCCCTTTTCTCTTTGTGAAGTACACATAGAGATCTGAAGCTTTTGCTATTGGCATCTTGACTCTTCTGTTCTTTCCTTTAGTGGTGAAATTGTATCTAATGCCTGACTGAAGTAAAACATGTGCTTCTTTTACTTTGCCTACCAGGCCCTAGACATACTCTTGGGTTTGATTTCCTAGTGAAAAATGCATGTGTGGGTCAACAATTATGTATCTGGGGTATTGACACAAGCCATACAGCTAAATGTTTGTGCTGTTATCCACAGCTCCCATACCGCTGCTGTAACTAAAAATTCCATCCTAGATAATTTAAGAAACAGGCACAAACCTACCCCTTAAGGAAAGCTACATGCTCTTTAGCAGAAACTAATGGTAAACCACAAATGTGAGTGTGGGGGCTGGGTCTAGCTTCCCATTTTTGTCCCTGACTTCAAAAAGACCTTTGTCTAAACAAGGGAAACTTTTATTTGGATAGGACAAGTGAATCTTTGAAGGAGAATACCTTGTAGAAGCAGCAAACCTTGTAAAAGAAATCTCATAAACCCATATATTCTTCCTTGTTAGCAAGTGTCTTTGATTTGCTAGAATGTTTTTCTCCAGAATTGCTGTGGTTGTCAGCTCCAGGCCTTTGGAATGTTTCTTGACCAAACTTTCTAGAATTAAAACATATTCATTCTGATGTCTGCATGTGAATTTGACATTCCTGAGTGTCGGATGGGTATGTGGAAATGTTTGTCTCAGGGACTCCAGAACTCACCTGCACTTCCAGAGCTCCAGAAGGTTTTCCCAAGGAATTAAGATATTTTTAATCTTCTATTCTTTTCTGAAGTGTGGGTGATCTTGGTAAAGGGACTGTTTCTCAGACAGAACATGTAAATCAACAGAGTCAGTGGAAGTTTCTTGTGTGGACTTTGTTGCAAGCCTTTGGCTTTCAGATCTGTTTTCTCTCACTGTGCTTCACTGCTCCCTAGAAAACACTTCAGCCCTGGCTGTTCCTGTAATAGGAGTTCTGAATTGGTCACACCACTTGTAAATCGGCACATCTTTTGCCTTTGGATATGCTGGAGAACATGCTGAGAACATTAGTTAAAGCATACAGAATCCTGGTTTATGATTTACTGCTGCCATATGGGGAATGCTTATCCTGAACCTATTGCCCTGAAATCACCCCTGGAGGCAGCTGCAAGGAGTTTCTTAAGAAATGGATGCAAGAAAGCAAAAATGCAGAATTGCATCTGAAATATCCCTCTCCTTCTGTTACCAGTGATTTGTCAGATACTCATCTGACACACATTTTCTCACGTCTTTTTTTAACCTCTTTCTCAAGCCACCTTCCTCAGCAGGAATCTGTACCTGGGAGAATTTCTATAGCTAATTTATTCTTTGCAGTCCCCCAGTGACTCTGGACAAATTGAATCTCTCTTCTCCTTTCTCTTATGCCCAGTCTGAAATGTTTCATCTCTTTACACCCAGAACTATTTACTTCTAGCTTATTCATTAAATAGTCCTGATTGTTCTTCTAGCCACTGCTCTCTTCTTACGCACTAGCAGAGATTTCATATTGGATTTTGCTGCCATGGCAACTTTGTTGCATTTTTTTAAAATTTATTTTTAAATGCTTTCAAAATGCATTCTTTGGCAATAGAGAGGAACAGTGGAGTAGCTGGAACATCACAGTTTTTTTTTCGTGCTTTAATTCGTGCGAGATTTAAATCTGCCTTTCTAAAGGGAAGCTGCTGCTAATGACACAGCGCTCCCTGCTGTTGTGAGCACGCGGAGCCATTCCAAGTATTTGCCCACCTGAGCCTGTCTGCTGCACAACACTGCATTTTTGTGGCTGTGCAGCATTCATTTTGATTTCCAAGTGTTTGGAGAAGCGTGCTCACACACACCCCGCCATTATCCTCTTCATTCACGTACAAGGGAGCAAGGCATGGACACCAGATGTACAGTTTTGTCTGTGAAGAAGGACAGGTGCCTGAAAGGTCAGTCCCTTCTCTTCATCCTGCCCTTCACCTTTCCTCCTAGCTCATTTGTGGTGACATTTCATGTAACATTTATTAACACCTATCCCAAACCATTTCAGTCTCAACCTCCTCAGTCACGTGACACTTCTTTTTTTCTTCTTTTTGTGGAGCACTGCCCCATTGCCCCATGGGTGGCAAATCATGTTCTGGGCTAGGTCTTTGCATGAAACAGAAGAGCCTTTCTCTTCATTCTCCCCCCACTATTGTTGTAGTTGACTGTCTTACTACTTTGTGCACCTTTTCTTTCATTTTTAATTTAGTTTTAATTTTTAGCTCCCTAAATGGCCTTCCTCATTTTATTTCTTCAGTTGGACCCATTTAATCAGTTCTGTTCTTTCTGATACAACCTTTATTGGGGTTTTTCCCCCTTTTTTCTTAAAGTCATAATTAACTCAAAAACACTTTCATTTCACTGGAAAATTTGGCCATCAAAGGGAAAAAGGCTGGGAGAGCAGACATTTTCCCTCTAAAATATGCATGCCTTTGGTTTGGTAAAAGACCAGCAAAACAATAATGAACTTGAAACAGGATACATTATTGAAAACAATACTTTTGGGGATGACAATCTGTTGGGTGACATTCTTGATACTTATGGACACAGAAAGCTGGTTGCTGTATACAAGACATACGGTGAAATCATGTACACCACATTATTCTGTTCAATGTATTTATCAATGATCTGGATGCAGGAGCTGAATGGACCATTCGCGAGTTTGCTGATGGTACCAAACTGGGAGGTGCTGTTGACCCTCTTGAGGGACAAGAGGCCTTGCAGAGGGATCTAGATAGATTGAAGCATTGGGCTATGATTAATGGGATGAAATTTAACAAGCTGAAATACCGGATTCTGCACCTGGGACTGAGTAACGCTGGGCACGAGGACAGATTGGGAGAGGAGTGGCTGGGGAGCAGCCCTGCAGCAAGGGGCCTGGGGGCACTGGTCTGCAGCAGGCTCAACAAGAGCCAGCAGCGTGCCCTGGCAGCCCAGAGGGCAAACCACATCCTGGGGTGCATCAAACACAGCGTAACCAGCTGGTCAGAAGAGGTGGTTATCCTGCTGCATTCAGCATTGGTGTGGCCTCACCTTGAGAGCTGTGTGCAGTTCTGGGACCCCTAACTTACGGATGTGAAAGTCCTCGAATGCATCTAGAGGGGGACAACAAAGCTGATGGAAGGTTTGGAAGGCATATCCTGTGAGGAACAGCTGAGGACTTTGGGTTTGTCTAGTTTGGAGAGAAGGAGGCTGAGGGACGACCTCATTGCTCTCTGCAGTGTCCTGGGGAGGTCAAATGGGGGGAGGTGCTGAGCTCTTCTGGTGATCTGATGATACGACATGTGGGAATCAGTCAAAGTTGTGTCAGGAGAGGTTTAGACTGGACATTAGGAAGCATTTCTTTACCAATAGGGTGGTCAAACACCAGAAGAGGCTTCCTAGAGAGGTGGTGGACGCACCCAGCCTGTCAGTGTTTAAAGGCGTTTGGACAATGCCTTTAACAACATGCTTTAACCTTCAGTCAGTCCTGATGTGGTCACACAGTTGGACCAGATGATTGTTGTAGATCTCTTCAAACTGAAATACACTATTCTATTCTATTCCCTGCCCACTTACAAAACACACTAAAAAAATATTGAAGTTACTGGGAGAAACTGGAATGGCATTTAATTATCATAGGCACTTCACTGCAGCAAGCACACTCTGTTGCTGGTACAACAGTGCCTCCTTCACAACTATCCCACCTTCTTGAAGTTGCAGTTTCACGTGCCTCTATTTGCAACACACCAGCTCTAATTCTTGACATTTAAAAAGTAGCTGCACTTCTGTCTCACGCATGTAAATACATGGTAGGTACCTAAACAACGCCATTCTAGACATCTTGAGGCATACTGAGCTATCCATATGGGGCTGGCAGCTGTGGGCCTGGACCTCTGAGAAACCCACGCCCTTTTGGAGCGGCACATACCCCAGGAGCATGTAAAATGACAGCAAACCCCTGTATTCAGGCACCTTAATCTCTCCTCTACTGTTCTGACTTGCATCGTTAGCAACGCAGGTCAGCTTACTGTCTCACTAAGAAAACATAAACTTGCAAAACCAGCAAATTACTGGCAAATTTAAATGTATGCCAGAAGTTAAGCCTGTAATAAGGCTTGTCTTGCATACTCTGGACAGAACTTCCTGATAATACATGCACACAGTTAATACAAACATGATGCAGCATGCAGAAAAGGAAAGAAAAAAGCCTACATAAGGAGCAATGTTTGTTATTCTCATTTAGAAACAAGAGGCTTTTTGTCTCCCTTTAAATGTTAAAGTCACACTTTACTGTAGAAAAAGCAACTTATCTTCTCTTGGTCAGCTATTCCATTCTGCAATCTTAACTTTTTAAATACAGAACAGTTCAAAAATCCATAGAGGTTTCTTGATGCTATTCTATGTTTCTTTGGATTTAGGATATCAATGTGAAATAGGATTGATGTAGAGTACATGTGAAAGTGTCCAAGTTAGGCAAAAGCTGATAGGCTTTAAACTACCCTGTAACACATGAATCACTGGCCTCAGAATAAATATTAATGGCCATGGCTTTGTAAAACAGTACAAAACCACATGTATTAAAGAAGATGACTCTTAATGATGAACATTGCTAATACAGATATGTTAAGGCTATGTTGAATGGAAAAGTGTGCACTGTGCAAGATAAAAAAAACCCAGCAAAAGCTCCCAATCACTTACCTGTGAATAACAATGACATTCACCCTTTACACTTTACACTTGCCAAGTATTAAGGCAGCATTTCTTAAAATGCAAACTGTCAGAAATGTCAGAAATCAGTTCAACAAACAACAGCAAACGCCTCTCAGTACTAGGAATATATACGCACATTTTCATAATCCAAGTAAGAAAGTGGAATAAAATGGGAGAATGCAAATTAACAGATTACAGAATAAGGCCTCATTTTTATTTGGATGTAAATTAAAACCATTGTGATAACTCTGTAGATGACAATACTCAGATTGTTTTTCCTCCTGAAAACACTAGCTGTCCGTTTCATTTTTAAAAAGACTGAGAAATTGTGTTTACTCTCTACTCCCCCACCCCCATCATTAATGCTCTGCTATTAAAATCCATTTGGGTAGTCCAAACAAGTCTTAATTGTCTAATAAAGAAACTATTTCAGCATTGTGTGAATACTTAACACACTCATGATCAGCAGATATTCAACAGCCACAAGAACGTTAAATATCCTACAACAATTTGAATGCAATATTTAAAGTTGATTCCAACTCTCAGAAATTTGCTAGGTACAACAATTTTAAGTACTATCAAATCACTTCTGAGTACTGAAATAAAAACAGAAGCAGCAAATGAACCCATCACGTTGAATAGCTCTGTAAGATTAACAGTTCATCTAGAACTTCATAGTAGGGAAGGAAGTTGATGGACTATGTCTAACAGGCTTTAATTTCCAGCAATGCCTCTATACAGGAATCCAAGTGAAACCATGCTGCTCACAGAGAGAACACACTTATAAACTGGACAGACAATAAAAACGCTTCAAAACAGAACAGCACACATTTTCAAACTGCTCCTCTAAGGTGAGCACTGAGGGGAAAATCCTTGCTGTGTATATTTCTCTTTGGTGTATAATGACTATGGTGTCTGGGATTTTGAGATTTAATGTACAGCGCTGCTGAGTGAAAAAGGCAAACACTGCTCATTAGTAAACTAGTAGCATTACCAAAACACAGGGTACTGAAATGATTACTTGTTCATACATTGATTACTCTGTTTCAGTTGTCTTCTAAGTGCACAGTGTAATATTGAAAGTCAAAAGTAGCTCTGTACTTTTTAAAACCTTGTTTTCCCATTCTTCTGAGATTAACAAGAGTCAGAAGTTACCTAAGATACCCCAATAAAATGAACAGAAAAACCAGAAACAAACTGCAAATTCACTTGTCACCACACAGCGCAAAAATCATAGTCACAGCTTCATATTTAATGTGGAATCACTTTAAGTACACAATACTTCAAAAGATGCAGAAACTGGTTAACAGTTAAAAGCCAGTAGAACCAAAATACAGGAAAATCAAAAACATGTCTTTGACCTTTTTAATCCTAAACTTTAGGGTCACAAGCCTAAGTAGACAAGTTTGCTTTATGAGGAAAGAAACTTTGGTATGAACTAGCCACATGAATAGCAACTATAGCTTTCAAAATAAATAATGGCTAACTAGACAACATGGCAGCAAGATAATCCTCTTAAAAAATGAATAAGCACATGCTTGGAGCTATGCATCAAGCCTGGACAACAGAAACTAGTGTAATATTTTTTAAGTAACTTCTAAGTGTTTCTGCTTTCTGTAATTTTTGATGCTGAAATTAGTAAGAGATCTTTCCTACAATGAGAAAGCTTTCTTTTTATTTGCTAAGCAGTAACAATCACTCTCTCAAAAACTGCACTCTGATGCTTGAAGAACATTGTATTATTTTTTTCAAGTCTTTTAGACCCCTATTTTTCTAAGATACTGTATTTTTATTCCATAGGCCCATGCTGTTAGCAGTAGGTGTTGCAAACAGAAACATCCCCCCTACTCCATGAGTTAGTTATTTAAAAGGTCCAAGATAAATTCGACCTCAAAATGGAACAAAAGGGGTTTTTAATAGATGATACCAGAAATAACTAATTATCTTTGTAATGTGTGATACTCTTCTACAGCCATAGATAAAGTTGTTACTGGAATGTTAGTCTATGTTAAATCTGTGTTTTATGGGTTTGCAGCAAAGCATAATACACATTGAACAGAATGAATGAAAATTCAGTTTCCAGTGTATGAAGTATTTTAGTCATTTAATAAATTTTAGTTTCTATCTGTGTATTCCACTGTAGTGCTGTGACAACAAATCACACCTGTGTACCAGAGCATACATCAACAGTATGATGTAACTTTACTTACATCACTGCTATATTTAGCTTTTTGAAAGAGACATAAGCATACACTATGGCCACATCAAATAATTTTCTGTGTTTTTTCTTTGAAACAGTGAAGGTTATCAGTAATACTTCACTTTTAAAATTTGAATTATTGAAAAAAAATCACAAAATTTATACAGAAATAGTTATAAGGAATAACCTCACAGGCACTGATATGACAAACATTTATTTTAAGGGCTGAGAGGCATTAATATAATATCAACAGAGTTGACTGAAAAAACTGACTAACGTTTAAATGGGAAATGCCCGCTTTTGCTTGTCTGTTGAGAAAAGAAATTCAGAAAGTTATTTTTTGGCCTTGCTATGTCACAAAGTCAATCATATAAAGACCTATGCATTTAACCTAAAATGATAGTTTCAAAAGCCCTTCTACTAAAAACAAAGACATCATGCAAAACTGATCAATTACGAAACTGCTTTAAAACTGTTGCAAGATCATACTGTATATATTAGCTTTTATACTGCTAATGCACAACTAACAGCAAACTTGATTAGATTAACACAAATTTGTCTTAATTACACTGTTATATCACACTAAGGACACAAATGCCACAAGATTGGCAAAAACACTTAATTCTGAGCACTCAAATGGCAGGATAATTATGTGTTGTAACCCCTTCACATTTAGAAAAAAAAAAAATCCTGCAGTCCCACTTTACAAAAAAAGTTCTGTAAAATAATAATTGGGAGGGGAACAGTTTGTACTATCTAACACAAAGTAACTTATACAACTAGTGTCAAAGGCAAACAAAAAAACTAGAAGTAAAAAGTCAAAATACACATAGCAACAGAAGCACAAATGCTGCATTAAATACAGTCAAGATAAGAAGACAATGCACTCGTTAATGAAAAAAAAGAACAAAAGTTACTAAAGTTAGCAACACATTTAAAAAAATGCAGTGAAGGAAAACTATTTTTTCCTATTAATACAGCGGTTCCATTTGCAGTCTTTCCATCCATAATTTGCCTGGTACAGTACATCCATTAAAATATTCAGACTCTCACAGAAGAGCTACATTGTTCTCCTCCAAATCTAATTCCCGAGTTGGTTTTGGATGTTTTAAACAGACATTATTATGAATGAAGTAAAAGCAAGGCAACAAATGGACTTTATATCACCTTTGATCTTAGCGTTGATGAGAAGCATTTTTAAAAGTTATCATAATCTTTTTTGTCTTTTTTCCCCTCTGCTTCAAATCCATCAACTCCATCACTGTCCCTTCTCCTTTTACGATTATTATGGATGTTGAAGCGTTGATTCATCTGTGGTAATGGATCCATTCCTAAAACTTTGTGTATTTGACGGAATGCAAGGAGTCTCAGCGCAAACTAGAAAAACAGTAGAAAGAAGATAAATACATGTCATTTTTGGGTACTTTGTCAAACAATTAATAAAGAACATTAGCAATGTATGGTATTATCATTATCCCCTCTTCCACCAACAAAGTCAATACAATGAAATGTGTATGCCATGTTTGCTGCTTCTGTACGAAGTACATCGTCTTAGCCTAAAAACAATGTAATGTGCTTTCGCTGCTGGACTTGCACTGAAGTAGTCAAGGCCCATCACATGTCCCATTACACATTAGGAATCTTTAGCAAAAGGATCAAATGAAGAGGTAGGGGCAGTAACCTCTTAAGCTGCAAGCATGAATTGTTAATACTATAAGTGGCTAAAATAAATATTATAAATTAAACTGACACAGATTTATTCATAAAATATTAAACGCAAATGTAATTTTAATTCTAATAACATACTGCTGTAGAGTGAGCATCATTATGGATATATACAGATGGCAGTGCTTCAATCTTTTCAGGAAAACATGTTAATTTTAGTGTGAAAATGAACACAGTTACGCATTGTCTATTGTGACGTTTTTATTGTCTAGCTTAAGACCGACCATCTGAATGACCGAACTATATTCTAAGAAAGGAAAATTCATGTCCATCATATAGCTCCATTTAAAAAACCAAACCAAATCAAAATTACAAACCAAAACAAAAAATGCAAAAGCTAGCCATCGAATTTAGTTACTTCACATGTATGTTTCCTTACCTGTGCACTTGAAGTAATATCCTCTCGTTGCTGATCTGTCATTACAGCAAGTGTATCAAAAGGATCTTTCTCACAAGGGTCCAGAAGGCCAGGACCACCTACAATGGTTAGGCTAATTAGTAGCACATCTCTACCTTATTTCAACTAAGATTACAGATTTTACATTATTAAGCGTAAGTATACAGACACTGATCAAATGCAACTCGCCTTTAAGGATGATTCCTGAAGATATGCACTCAAAAACTCTTCTCAGTGCATCCCCAGGACTCTGTGGTCCAGTAGCACTGCTAATTGCTTTTTCCACAAGCAGCTCCATAGCCTAGACCAACAATAAGAAAATCCAGCCAATTTAGAAGACAGATTAAAACAGAAAAAAAGCCGCTACGGTTGTTCAATACAGAACTTTTGAATCTGGAATTTTGAAGAACACTACACATCACAGAACAACTCCAATTAAAATGAAAAAAAAATCAAATTGTTCTATAAAGATGAATAAAAAGAAAGCTGGTGCAAGGTTAACAATGAGTACTGATACTGATATATGCTGCTTCTCATCACAAGTTGTTAAAAAGTTTTTTAGAAATCTATACAGTAGTAACCTACATATGCAGGTAGCCAACTTGTCCAGCCATTTTTTTGAGAGAGTATGAAATATGGTGGGTAACCTGAATCTGTCAGACACCTGAATAAACAGCACACAGCATATCTAGTGAAATTAACAGGATGCTACAGAAAAACATTTTTTTTCTTTACAAGAGTACAGAGACTTAAAGCATCAAAAATGTAATGATCTTTTAACGTTCAAGTGGTTACTACTTCTTCAGTTTAGCAAAACTGAAGTTCATAGCAAGTTTTCTGCTGGATGTGGTCTAACACTAACTCAGATGTTAAACAAGTGTAAAAAAACCTTGATGATAAACAGGTTTTCTAAACTCATACATTATTTGATATTAGTTAAAATGGTTAAAATGATTAGCTGTATTTTAAATAGTTTTTTTCTGTGAATAATGCCATTGCTTACTTTTATTGGGCACTATTTTTTCCAAAAAAACTTGTAAAAGACATTTGCAAAAGAACAGCTTTCCTCAGGTTTTTTCCAGCATTAAAGGGATGGTTCAACACTACCTCTTTGGCAAGCTTAATTCTCAATGGGTCTGTCTTGTTTTTTGGGGGGCTTGTTTTTTGGGGGTCTTTTTTAGTCCTCCCCCTCTTCACCAAGTTTACAGATATTCAAATGTTGCCTTTTATTTTCACTTTTCAGGAGTAAATGTGTGCTCTGATGCATGCAAGTAACTATAGGCAGTGTTGATTACAATCGTTCACTAAGGGTGCCCATTCCTTTCTACTTTAGCTCCATTTAATTGACAAATTTCAAGTCTTGAGCATGGTATTTCCATAGTCCCACTGTATCACTCGGGATTTAGCAACAGTAATTGAGGTGTTTTCAAGTATGAAGCAAAATACAGCAGGAAAGAAAAAAAGCACATAATGTTTTTGCATTTATTCAACTCTAGTTCTTTTAGATCCTCATACAAAACACTAGAGTCTACAACTTAATTTTGGGAAAATGTGAATTACGATGCCCTGGTGTTTATGTGCACAAAAGGCTTGATTTCAAGTTTGAAAAAAATCAACCTTGAATACTAGTTCCTTCTAAATTGTAGGTACTTGACAAAATTTTTCTAATTTAGTTTTTATTTTTAGGCATATAAAGAGGGTGATACTAATGTCCATATTTAGACTCCCTAATATCTTCTATTTTTATAGCTACTTAAGTTATTTTTGAAAGCTCTGGCATCTCTTTGGTTTGTAGCTTTGGTAAGCTTCTTAACATACAAATTTGGAGAAGCTCTGTATCCAGAAAAATGTATTTCTTCAATCTATGAAATTCTACCTGTGACTGGCAAAAATTACATATATTTATAATCACCATTTTAATTCTGTCATTGTTTTTCTCATTAAGACTTTGCCAACAGGCCAAAAGAACAGCTGACTACACAGACTTCAATGTTGATCCATGTCACTGGCAATGCATCAGATACCAGGAGCAAACAGGGAATCACTTTTGGAGAGAACTGAGAAACAGCTAGGCCTGACACAGTGCTTCATACCTCTCTTGCCTTATGGTTGTGCCTTAGAACAGGTGATGGGAGAAATAAAAGATGATCAGAGGGCTGGAGCACCTCTCCTATGAGGAAAGGTTGAGGGAACTGGGGTTGTTCAGCTTGGAGAAGAGAAGGCTCCGGGGAGACCTCATTGCGGCCTTCCAGTACTTGAAGGGAGCCTATAAACAGGAGGGGGAGCGACTGTTTATGGGGGTGGATAGTGATAGGACAAGGGGGAATGGTTTTAAACTAAGACAGGGGAGGTTTAGGTTAGAGATTAGGAGAAAGTTTTTCACCCAAAGGGTGGTGGCACACTGGAACAGGTTGTCCAGGGAAGTCGTGGATGCCCCATCCCTGGAGGCATTCAAGGCCAGGCTGGATGTGGCTCTGAGCAGCCTGGTCTCGTGGTTGGCGGCCCTGCATATGGCAGGGGGGTTGAAACTAGATGATCACTGTGGTCCTTTTCAACCCAGGCCATTCTATGATAAAAACCAACATTCCTTGTTCTTCATCTCTGTGCCTGCTGTATGTTGCAATAGTTCTAAGGTTGCTTTTCCACAAGTATGCCAGGGTTTATTCTTTGGCAACTCAGTATCATAGTGACATTAAGAGGGCACTTACATACTTTTTTGCTTCTTTTAAGCTATATTGTACAGTGTCTATTTCACAAAATCTAGTACAGAAACTGGCACTTTTTTTTCACTTTAAATATTTAAAAAGCAGAAATAACTGCTCCACATTTTTTCCAGAAGCAATAAATATTACCAGGAGTAATTTTATAAAATTGTCTGCAAGCTTAGTACCATTGTAAAATATTTCTCATTGAAATAATGCCAACTGCTCAAATTGTCTTGACAACATTAGCGCTCTTCCTGCCAAAACTGAAAAGGAAGTGGCACAGTGCAACAGGATCTTGTCTGTGAAACAAAACAGTCACAGCTACATTTACTTCCATGGTATACGTTTCAGAGATTTTGTTTCAGACTAACTTAGTCCGGCCCACAGATTGAACATCTGCTAATATTTAGACCACAAGTTGCACTCCTGGAGAGTACAATTTATGATAGTCAATGCAAAAGGAATGCTCCAAGAACACTCAGCTGCAAGAATTAAGACAGCTAGCCTGGTACAACCTATAAATTTAAGTGACACTGATTATAAGTTAATGGTGACACATCCACAGACTGTACTGATGTACTGTGGTATTTAATCTTGTGGAAGTGACATACTAATGATCATAGAAGTTACTGTGATTTGTTCCTTCAAGTCACCCTTCTGCTATCACAGAACCATCTGGGTATCGCTGACATTATTTTAAATAAGTTTCAGTGAAATCCAAGCATTTTAGAGTAGGTGGTTAGAAAAAATTAGATTATTTCATATAGAGTAAGGGAAAAAAACCCCACTAAACTCTAGAACAAGAATGCTACCCACAAAGAATACAAAAGCACAAGAAAATCCCTTTTGGAAAAAAAAAAAATTCCAGCTCCCAACGACAAAACCTCAGATAATTAAGATTTTAGTGGGAATCTGAATAATTTTTTGTGGGGAAAAAAATGTGCCAAACAATAACCTTACATTACTTCTTGAAAAAGTCTACATTTAAAAACTGTAGTAACACTTCCCTATGCTTTACTTGCAGTACCATGTGCATTAAAAAGTCTCATTCAAAAACATTACTCACCCAGCTTGGAAAATCAGACCAAGTTGGAACCCGCTGACAGAGGTCACGAAGAATACGTATGATAATCACACAGGATTGTAGACCATTAGCTCTAGCCTTGAGAGCAATATAAAACCAAATCAATTAATCCCAGCACCCACAGCAAATAGGACTTGTTGAAAGACTAAAACACCACTGGTTCAATGGAAGCTCAGATACAGGATTGAAACAAGTCATTCTACAACTTTATTCCATGAGCTGCCATTTACAGCAGTATTTTATACAGGGTTAGTAATTTAAGGTGGTAGAAGTCAAAGTGCACAGGTTATACAAGAATAACATTTCTTGATCCCCTGTACACTATGACCTATGTTCACTTGTAACAATAAATACAGTATCTTTCTACATTAGAAATAAAAAAGATACAAGTAAAGATCTAAGAAATAGGTATAGAGACTGAAAGGTCAAGGGAATCTGTTTGGTTTCTTTATTGTGCCTTTGCCAGAATGCAAAGTCACTAAACCAAACAGTTGCTTCTCACCTTTCATTCCCCACACTTAATGCACTTAAAGAAACAGGAAAAAAAATCTTAAATCTAAACACAAAGCTTTAAACACATATTCCATTATTTAAAGCAAAGTTACTCTGCAGCCTTATGGAATATATAACAAATATACAACACATGATCACCCCAAGCGAGTCAAGCTTTCAACATCGCCTTCTCAATGACCAGAAAAAAAAATGTCAAATGAGCAATAACTGCATAAAGCAGTTCCTCCATACTCAACATTCTACATTTAAATTTAGGGACCAGAAAAATATTAAGTATTATTAGCATGAACAACGCTGAGTGTTTTCACAAAATTAAACATTTATATTGCAACTGAACTAATCTCTCATAAGGCTACAACAAGAAAGTAAAATGATGTTCCGAACCTGGAACCACTTAGCGTGGCGTAGAGCAGCCAGAGCGTCAAGGCATTTTTGCCTGTCCAAGACGTCCGGTGGGTCTTTCACCATACCCGAGGTTACATCTAAAATGGATTGAATTGGCAAAATGCAGTGAGGAATGGGTGTTTGACCAGGTGAGCAAGACACTTCCTTAAAGTAGCTTCAATGTCACACATGCCATTTAAAATTTAAACCCCTGAACAACAAATGTAAATGTTCAATAAAAAAACATTCAATTAGGATTAGGGCATCAACCCAGTATGAACATCAAGAGCGTATTATACTTTAGCTCTGAGGTTTTTTTCAAATGCACTGCAGATTATGCAATGCATAGTACTTCTTTATTTAAGCTAACACTGGGGAAACACATATCCCCAAAAATTAAATACTGAAGGAAGGATGGTTGGACACAGGGCACCAGCACAGAGAACACAGGACAGAAGAAACACAAAAATCCACTTTAACCAAGTAGAAACATTCAGACTTAGTTTCTTGTCATTTTAATGGTCACATATTATTTGAGACCTATTATTTAAAAGAAATACTAAGTATAAGAAATATTAAAAAGCATTTAATGTTTAGTAATGATGTTATGTGTCTCATACCTTAAACTTTAATTTAATTAGTTTGCTTTAAAAACCTGACTAAAGGAATGTGAAATGTTCTTCAATATATACAGGGTTCCACTATTTTCTAGTATCCTCTCTCTTATAAATAAAATTCCTCAGGCCGTAATATATGTACTCTAATATAACTTAGGATTCAAGGAATGATCTGAAGAGGGATGCTTTACTTAAGATTCAGCAGGAAAAAGAAAAGCAAGGAATAGTTTATAAAACAAAGCAGAATGTCTGAAAGATAAAGAAAACAGTAGATCTTGTATACTTAAATGCTCAGAAAGTATTTAATTATCAAGCTGACTGCTTTGTTACCAAAAAGGAAGATGCCCTTTTGGAAGTGGTTTAATCAATGAAACTGGAACCACTGAAGAATGTGAAATTGTATCCTCAGGTTACTTAAAACTTGTGCAGACAGAATGCAGTGATCAGCTTTAAAAATTCTTCGTTTTACTTATTATGAAAATGGCTATTGTGACTAGTAACAAAGCACATTGGTAGCATAACTGATGATAGATAAGATGAAACAAAATGCTCTCACTTGGTGGCACTCATTTCACAGGAGCTGGTTGTATGGAACAGTAGAGTTTACTCCAGCAAGATATAAATTTAGGTAAGTAAGAGAATAAAATAAAAACAAAAATGGAGACTTATGAAATATGTCTGCAAGGAGAAGCTTTTAGGGATGCTGCAGAAAGACAGCTTTGAAACCACCTATTTTAAAGAAATGTAAACTAAATAGTAGGATACTTTACTATGCAGAGCGCTACAAAGCCATGAACAAACATGGTGGTACAACTTTGCAATATAATAATTAAATTTAATCTGAAGTACTACATTCAGATTTAAGCATTTTTTATAGAATAGTCACGTTGCTCTGCACAGGGCTAAAAGGGGGAGGATTTTAAAACAAGAACAAAGCTAAGAAGAGCACAGGTATCTTCTCACACAAATATTCAAACTTATGGACGATATGTTAAAGTGGAAAGATGAAAATACTCACTAACATGGCATTTACAGGGCAAATTAAGATATCTTAAGTGGTATTTCCTTTAAAACACAACAAAACAAAACAAACCCCAAAAACTATACAAGAGAGGTGTCAGGTAAGGTAACTGATGAAATGTGTATAATCTGGACATAAGAGACAAGGAGTACATCTAGAGAAAACCCAGAGCACGCAAAATGTGGTAAGGTAAGGTTGAGAAATGAAAATATGGGTTGCTGGGCCCAGTAGCCTAATCAGTCACTTATTTACATTCTTCTAAAACTAATATGCAAATAGGTGACACTGTGCAAACTTTCAGCACAATAATTCACTACATAATTTGAAACCCCAATTACTTCTAGCTCTGAAAAACTTTAATTTGGAAAATACTAAAAAGAATTAGTTTAAGTGCACAGAAGAGAATCTTACTCAGAAATGGAAATGTTGATCTAAAATGTGCTACTAACACATATCATATGAATACCCTTGAAACTTAAAAAGACCCTGAAAGTCAAGATGCCAAGGCACCTATTGCACTGAGAATACACTCACTGAAAAAAAATATATCAAGGAAACTCTTGTAATATTTAATCTGTGGATTTTTGCATCTGTTTCACATTTCAGGATTAACCCCTTAAAGACTGTTTAACTAAATTCAGATGCCTAACCTTCCACGCTGTTAAGCTAGACAAAAAACTGAATTAATTTACAAAACACAAGCACAAATTCTTACCCTATATAACTTATTACTACACTAAATATAAGGGGTTAATCTTCAGTTAGACATGCTGTGTCCACACTACCTCGTCATTAAAAGTTAACAGGTATATTAATTTCGTTAAGTTTTATTACGGGAAACACATTTTACCCAGTCAACTATTTCAAGACTAGTGTGAACACTGCTTAATTCTAGGAGAGAGACAAAGACAAAAAGGAAAAATAAACACAAAGTAACAGTAGATGCTAGGACTATGCATCCAAACCCCCTCCTTTGTAAAGCATGGCAGGTGTGACACTGAGCTTTAGAAAACCTTGGTCAAAAATCCTTCCGATGTCTTGGCAGCAACCCCTGACAAGAATCAAGTCCCTCTGCTAGAAGGCTTTGGACCGGGGCTGTTAGCTAAGGATAAAAAAAAGACACACGCGTACACATATATGTGTTTATAAGTATGTACACTTTGTTTGCTGAAGGAAAGATTCCACAGCAGGGGTTAGAGCACTTCGAATATATCAGATTCAGTAAACTGTCAAACGCACAATACTGTAAGAGACAGTAGCTATGCGGTTAACAATTTTATTTCACTGTAATTTTTTTTAGCCTTTTATCATGTAATGGCATTATTATACATCAAACATGATTCTACTCCACGTGCAAGTCTCAGTCTCATCTTTACTCAAACTTGTTCTTCCGGTAAAGCCTTCCTTATCACCTGAACTAGTACCCCAAGCGGGCTAAAAAAATGAAAACTTTAATCCATTGTAAGACACAGAGCATGAGAAGCTGCAGTCAGAAAACCCACAACAGCAGCAAAGAAGTAGCAGTCTTTGTAGTAAGGCCTTCTTTGCTGCAATAATTTGCAATTCAGTCTTCTATTTCCTCTAGTTTCAAAAGTGAACTCTTCTGCACATCCATTTTACACTGCTCAGTGTCTTGAGGAGAAATCTAACTTGATTTTGCTTGCCTAGAGGCAGCACTGCATTCAGCAGTGAATAAACTCACAATGATTGTTGTAACTCACGTGTGGGTCAGACAAAAATACAGATTTGTTTCCTTTAGGTGGCATAATTTAAGGGATTGATGGTAGCAATTTGAAATGATTTTATTTTTAGTCTGAACCATAGGATTTTAGGCCAGAAACCACTTAATTGAAATTGAGTATTGTGTCAGGAATCAATATTGCACTTTTGCACAGTACATTAAGAAATAAACATGGTGTTTCAGGTTAACTTCATTTAATGGGTAATCTAATTTAATAATAAAATCTTTGAAATTAAAGTATTCTTTATAAACTTACATATATAAATATATGTGAAGCTGGATTCAGCACAGACAAACCAAGAGTCATGTTACGCTTAGATTGTTAAAAACCAAGTAAAATTGGTTGGGTGTGACAGTACATGTACAGAGCCTTCACAGCATAGCTAGGAATAATATGCACAGCTTAAAAAACATGTACAAGGCACTCTTAAAGACTCTTCAGAAGTCATCCAAACTGGAGAATACATCTTGAAAGTTTTCTTTCTGATTATGTAGGACGACTTTGTTAACAGTTTGGCTACAATGCACTAGTCACAGCTACAGGATGGTTACCAATGCAATATAAAAACCTCAAGTATTTTAGAGGACATGTANGCACATGTATACATACACACATACAATTTTTTTCAACCTGCGTATGAGAAGTGTTAAGATAGCCTCAGATTTCCTATTTGCAGGTTCACTGTCAAACACCAGAACCCTGTTTGCCATGATCTCTTTCAACTACGAAAATACAGGATTAAAAGGAAACAAAAGTTAATTTTATCTGACCCGTAAACAAAAAGAACCAATGTACTGCAGACATTAATCATGCTTGTTGGCTTAAAAGCTTTTGGAGCTTTGAAAGTGTTACAGAACAGACCCTAAGGCAACACTGCTGGCACCAGAGAAACTGCGGACTTCAGAAATATAAATTGATTTACAAGCTCCACCTTCTGTTTCAGCTTAACAACAAAGTAATTTCTTATTCTTCTAGTCTGGGTGTGCCAGTTGGGAAGAATTCTGATTGTAATACCAGGAGCCTAAATATACTCAAAAAGTGCTCCAGACCAAAAAGCAACCTCAGAGAGCTGGAAAAAATTGCATCGTCTTTTAAAGTTAGAAGCACTATTACCATCAAAAATCTTATAAAAGTGCATTTTAAGTGGTGCTGCTATTTGGAATGTCTAAGTGATGGTAATACTGATCCAGTTTAAACCCAAAAACCTGTGATTTGATTTTCTAACATCATACAATCTTTCTCTTAGGGCAAGGCTGCTCTAGAAAGCCAGTTTATAACCACTTGCTATAAAATACTTAGTTTTCCACATTATTTAAAAAAAAGGGGAAAAAGTAGTCAAGTTTGTACCTTTTCCAGAAAGCTGAGGTTGGACATAAAGTTAGAAATTTTAAAAATTAAATAAACACATCACATGAGTATTTATTTTAGCCAACTGTTCTCTACCGAGACTGGTTGTTGAAAAACAAGGTTTTGATCAAATACATGTGCCAGCATGTTGCCTTCCAGGACGTTAATGCCATCTTAAGCAGAATAGATAAACATAAAAAAATGGGTGAGAAAGAAGTAACATCTTTAACAACTTCCCAACCTCCATCCCTCATGTTCTCCTCTCGAATGACTGGAGATGTCAGTGTGATAGTAACTTGCATTTTGGGTTCCACACACGAGTTTAAAATTATTGCTGCTTCTGGGACTGCACACTTGATATCATATTTCTCAGGACTTATTACCTAAATATTGAGAACAGAAATTTCCATTAGCATGCAGCCAACAAAAGTATGGGGAAGAAAATTGATTTCAACATAAGCCTTTTCAGCAGAAAGACTAGAAATGCAATATAACTGAATTGAATATGAAGCACATACCTCTGTATCCAAAGAAACCACAGTATACACAATTAAGACATAAATACTTGTATATATAAGGACTTGCATACTGTTCCTGAATTATTAACGAAAATACACAGCAGTCATCAAGCACGCAAAAGAAAAAACCTACCTATAAAGGAAATTCATATACAAGTAAGCTACACAATAAGAATCCTGACAGTGTTTGAGATAAAGAAAAACCTCATTGCCACTTAAATGTCAGCTGGGTATGTTTGATGCAGTGGTTGCTTTTCCCGCTTGCAGTTACAGGATGGGTACACTGCTAAGTACATTCTATACTTGGCTGTCACAACATGATAAGAACAAAGGGCAAGATAAACACCAGGGAAAAAAATGCAAGGGTTACTAACAACGTAGTTATTCTGAATTGCTTCCTGCAACTGGATTTAATAATTCTAAATGCCCCCCAAAAAGAAACTGTAGGCACCTGTGCACCTTCTTCCACAAACTAGAGGTACAAGTGACTTCAGAAATCCAGACAAAGATGTGCAGATTTTGAATTTTCTTCTGTTCTGTTACTTCAAACAAGAGCAAACTCAAGATTATTTTTAATTAATCTGATCCTGCTAAAGCTTTTACTGTGCCACTGATTCTGCCAAACATTTTACCAGACTGTATTGACGTACTAATGCTCTGACAAGCATTCTGTTATGATGGTGGACAGGCATTGTTCAGCAGAAAGCAGAGACTATTCTATACTTTCACTTGTGGAAATATAGCAAATGGTTTATACAAATTCTGCTGAATGGTCTAAGACTGCATGTAAATTTTTTTTTTAAAAAGGGCCAAATTAAAAAAAAAAACAAACCACAAGACTGACTTAGTTAACTAACTGTGGAACTACAAAGCACTGACACATACAAATTGGAAACGAGATGTTAAGTACAAACAGACTAGCATTAATTGAGAACTTTGACCTTCAGGTACCAAGCTTCCTGTAACATGGCACAAATTACCTCTCTTGCTGCTGGTAACTCAATAATAGTCTTTCTTCTGCTCATTTCCGTTTTCCAATTAAAGGAAAACTATTAAACGATGATTGATACTATACTGGTAGCATAAACACCCAGACACTTGTAAGGACACAATATACAGAAAGCAAAACGTGCAGCATGGTCCCTGAATTCAGATGGAAACACTCAGAAAATGGAAAGAAATTGAACCTGAGCTATGAAACACGGCACAGTGAACCCTGCAGACACTTGACCTGAGGTCAGTTTTTTACAGTATCTTTACAAAACTTCAAATCCAAATATCCAAATTCTACTTACTGCAAGTTGTTTGGGAAGGCTTTCAGCGATACGACTGAGTAACGTCTTTGAAGGCTTCTCAGCACATAACAAAACAAGATGAACATTTCTGTCTCCACGGAGTAGCAAACCTTTAGCCAAAACGCCTACCCGTAAAACTCCTTTCAAAGCTCTGTGAATTACAGTTAAAAGTTGCATTTAAAATAATATAAAAAACTCAAAACTAATCCAGAAGATAGAAAAGTGAAATAAAATAGGAGTATTCCACATACTCTTGGGGCCATAGTGGCATATACCATATCAAAACCCAAAGAAAAGAGAATCCCTGGAAGCACAGATAACAGCGTAAGGCAAAACCTCAGAAACAAAAGATGAAATTCTTAAGAAGTAATTAAAAAATACCTGTCTTTACTGCCATCTTTTTTGTCATCTCCCTCTTTATTCTTGCTTTTTTCATGATCAGTCATGTTGTCAGAAACAAGTTTCAAAGCACGCTCAGTAATAGAAACAATTTTTTGGACTGCTTGAAGTTCCTCCTCTGTCGGATATATAGTGGCATGTTTGGTCATCACATAGCGGTCATCAGAGGAGTCAGGGCGGCGTAGAGGCTAAACAGATGAAGAAGCATATTTCTGAAATTTGAGTACACTTTGAAGTTCACAAATAGTAAGTGACTAAAAACCAAACTTGTGACTGAACAATAGAATATTCAAATCTCTAAATTGCTGAAATGTAACAAAACATGAGGTGTCTTTNGTATTCAGCCTGAACCTCTTTTGTCTCAGCTTAAGTTGGTTGTTTCTTGCCCTCTCATGACTGGAAAGAGCCTGGGTCTATTGTCTTTATAATGCACAGGTACCAGAAGGCTATTACATCCCACTGAAGCTCTCCTCCAGGCTGAACAGGCCCACATCCCTCAGTGTCTCCTCACAGGGCATNGAGGTCAGTTTTTTACAGTATCTTTACAAAACTTCAAATCCAAATATCCAAATTCTACTTACTGCAAGTTGTTTGGGAAGGCTTTCAGCGATACGACTGAGTAACGTCTTTGAAGGCTTCTCAGCACATAACAAAACAAGATGAACATTTCTGTCTCCACGGAGTAGCAAACCTTTAGCCAAAACGCCTACCCGTAAAACTCCTTTCAAAGCTCTGTGAATTACAGTTAAAAGTTGCATTTAAAATAATATAAAAAACTCAAAACTAATCCAGAAGATAGAAAAGTGAAATAAAATAGGAGTATTCCACATACTCTTGGGGCCATAGTGGCATATACCATATCAAAACCCAAAGAAAAGAGAATCCCTGGAAGCACAGATAACAGCGTAAGGCAAAACCTCAGAAACAAAAGATGAAATTCTTAAGAAGTAATTAAAAAATACCTCTCTTTACTGCCATCTTTTTTGTCATCTCCCTCTTTATTCTTGCTTTTTTCATGATCAGTCATGTTGTCAGAAACAAGTTTCAAAGCACGCTCAGTAATAGAAACAATTTTTTGGACTGCTTGAAGTTCCTCCTCTGTCGGATATATAGTGGCATGTTTGGTCATCACATAGCGGTCATCAGAGGAGTCAGGGCGGCGTAGAGGCTAAACAGATGAAGAAGCATATTTCTGAAATTTGAGTACACTTTGAAGTTCACAAATAGTAAGTGACTAAAAACCAAACTTGTGACTGAACAATAGAATATTCAAATCTCTAAATTGCTGAAATGTAACAAAACATGAGGTGTCTTTAACAACTTACACTGGTCACAATCAATCATGTCTGAAAAAACACTAAATGTATCAAAATCAAACAAATTATGACATTCTAGGATCAATAGTATCTCCTCTCTTTCTGTCAAGTGGGAAACACTTGCCTACTGCTGCAAAATAAGTGTCCATGACTGCTTTCATAGAGTTACATAATTCAAATAGGAAGGGACCTCAGGAAGTCCTCCAGTCCAACCTCCTGTGCAAATCATGATCAGCTATAGGACCACACCATGTTGCTCAGGGCTTTATCCAGTCAGTTCTTGAAAACTGCACAAAATGGAGGCTGCACAACATCTGTGTGAAAAAAAATATTTCCTGTATTCAGCCTGAACCTCTTTTGTCTCAGCTTAAGTTGGTTGTTTCTTGCCCTCTCATGACTGGAAAGAGCCTGGGTCTATTGTCTTTATAATGCACAGGTACCAGAAGGCTATTACATCCCACTGAAGCTCTCCTCCAGGCTGAACAGGCCCACATCCCTCAGTGTCTCCTCACAGGGCATGCACTCCAGACCCCTGACCATCCTGGTAACCCCATACTGAACCTGCTATGGTTTATAGTCTCTTTCTTGTATCCTAAAGCCCCCAGCTGAATGTAGCATTGCAGTTTGGGTCTAATGATAGCTGATCACATCCCTTCATCTAGTGATTATGCTCCTGTTAATATAACCCAGGATGCTGTTGGCCTTCATTNTTCTTGAAAACTGCACAAAATGGAGGCTGCACAACATCTGTGTGAAAAAAAATATTTCCTGTATTCAGCCTGAACCTCTTTTGTCTCAGCTTAAGTTGGTTGTTTCTTGCCCTCTCATGACTGGAAAGAGCCTGGGTCTATTGTCTTTATAATGCACAGGTACCAGAAGGCTATTACATCCCACTGAAGCTCTCCTCCAGGCTGAACAGGCCCACATCCCTCAGTGTCTCCTCACAGGGCATGCACTCCAGACCCCTGACCATCCTGGTAACCCCATACTGAACCTGCTATGGTTTATAGTCTCTTTCTTGTATCCTAAAGCCCCCAGCTGAATGTAGCATTGCAGTTTGGGTCTAATGATAGCTGATCACATCCCTTCATCTAGTGATTATGCTCCTGTTAATATAACCCAGGATGCTGTTGGCCTTCATTGCTCCCAGGGCACACTGTTGACTCATGTTCAGCTTGCTGTCTTCCAAGATCCCCAGACCCCTTTCAGCAGGGCTGCTACCCAGCCTGTCACTCCCCAGCCTGTATCAGTGCAAGGAGTTATTCCTTCACAAACACAGCATTTGTCCTTGCAGAACTCTACATAAAGTTCCCGTTGGTTCAGTCCTCAAATCTGCCTAGGTCCCTCTGGATGGCAGTCCTGCCCTAAAAGGTATCAGCTATTCTCCGCACACCAAACTGATTCAGTTTCATGCCAGCAACAAATCTCACAAGTGTGCACTCACTCCATTATCTTTCACATCGATAAGGTGCTAATGAGACAAATCCCAGAACAAACTCGTGGTATCGCACTTGTTGCTGACCTTCAGGTACAGTAGGACCCACCACTAACCATACCCTCTGGGACTGATGATCCAACCACTTTTTCTCCATACATTTGTCCACAGTTAGATAAATAATGTGTAATGCAATTAAATAAAATAAAAAATAGCACACAGATCCAGAGTTACTTGCATTTCAGAAGAAACAATATTTGTGTTCAAAGCATCCTTTTGTCATTTCAGTGGACTTATTTTGGAAGACAAGTCCACCTACACAGTTTCATTAGCACATAATTTCTTCTTTTTTTCAGACTTTTCCAAATCGTCTATTAAGAAATACGGGAGACAACTCAAATAGCACTGAATAATTTATAGATCTAAACTTCCTGGTAAGTATGATTTCATTTTTTTTCTCAAGTTAAGAAACTCACAGCTGGTCCTTGGGGCTGAGGAGGCATTCCTGGTCTAACTCCCAGCAGGCCTAGAGGTCCTGGAGGACCATGAGGATATCCTCCATCTGGTATTCTGCGACGGTCATCCCAGTGATGCTGCTCTTCCTCCATTCTCCTCCAGTACATGTCCTCTTCATATCGCCTAAAGTATATCAAAGTGTTCTCTTTATATAATAGTTAATGCTTGCAACCATTCTAAATAAATTCTTGTATGTTGCCATTAACTCATTACTAGGAGTCATAAGCAAATACGAGTGAACTCCAGAGGGTACCTAAAATGAATGGTTATTTTGAAAGTGGGTTTGAATTTATAGCAAAGTAATTCTAACAAATCTGCATTTCTCAGAGGAATTTAACACTAACAAACAAAAACCCCAGAGCAATAATGACAACTTAATTTAAAACAAGACAATACAGAGTTGCCAAAACAAGAATTCAAATAAGTAATTACAGAAGCAGAGTTAGTTCTAGATAATGACTGCACCTTTGTCTGATTCACTGATGAAACAGAATGTATTACCTCATTTCCATCCTCCAGCGTTCTTCCTCTTCTCGCCTTCTCCAGTATTCTTCTTTCTGCATCTGTTTCCTCATTTTCTCTTCTTGAATTTTTCTAGCCCGAATACTGGGCTTTACTTCTACTTGTAAGTCTGGGTTTACTTTTTTCTAGTTCAGAAAAATAACGAATTAAATGTTGTTTTTCCTCTTCTCATCTCAAGGTCACAGAGGTCTTCTGACATATTTAACACACACACACACACTACTGGTCTACAATAAAATCAAAGGGACTAAAATGCAGTTTTAGAACTGCATTGAATGAGTAGCTGAAGAAGAAAAATCTGTGTCCAGTAATTTAAAGAAATAGCAACATTTTACAAGTAGCATGAATTCCCTCTTCACTTATATGAGAACAAACTAATTTAAGATTAAAATGTCACTTACAATACTAAGTAATTTCCTGTTCAGTCTGCAGCAGGATGACTATAGCCTGAAAAAAACATGTCTAACTACAGTGTGCTTCCTGATGCTGTGTTCCTGAAGGGTACCTCATACAAGGGCATAGTCATGAGTTACTGAATAAAATTTTCTGGCAATTTTTAATCTTCTTTCATACTTTTCATGATTATGCAGGTGCATTCTATCTCCTGTGACCAGAGTGGATTCTTCTGGTATAGTCTTATAATAATCAAAATACACACCATATGTCAGTACAGGTGTCTTTCCATTCATGACTAAAAAAAATCTACACCACTTGTTTCTCTTTTTCCTGACAAAAATACTGAGCACCACTATTTTATGTTATTTTAAATTCATGGTAAACACCATAAAGAACCTACTGTTGCTTGCATACATTGTACCACATTTTAATGTTGCAAAGGTTGCCTGGAAGCTATGTTCAAAATGTCTAAAAATTCCCAAACCAAAGAGTTTCACAGACTGCATTACTTCTTTAAAGACTATACTCCCTAAGAAATATATTTCTCTACATCTTTTT
>VZTO01006924.1:2041-64246 GCA_013400615.1 Syrrhaptes paradoxus
TTTCATTAAAGAACACTGTATACATTAAAATACACATGAAAGTACATATTAAACATACAAATCCACACATGCATCTACTGGAAAAATGCTGAATTCATACCCTTGTGGCTTTCCCTTTATGTTCTAAAGTATTCTTTCAACTATCGCAGTCTTTATCAGTTATGAAATTTTCATGGCTTTATTTAATACCTTGTAGTCTAGTGGAAAGGAAATGTTTCTTTCAATGGATTTTCATTTCATGAATGTTCTGATAAGTTATCGTACCTGTTATACGAGGATACACAGAAAATCTTTGCAGGCTCCATTCCTCAAACACTCATTTTAATTTCAAATTAGGCTCCATTGTGATGGCAAAATAAACACAATTTTGTTTATAATTTTCTTACCTGTCTCGACTTCTACGAGAAGGGAAAGCAGCATTACAGCCCTCAACTGTGCAAATATGCATTTCTTTGAGATGTACATTTTTAAAATGCATTTTTACACTGTAAGGGTTTTTAAAAGTCTTCTTACAGATGTCACAATGAAAGCGGCTTTCTTCCTTCTGAATCCCTAGTGCATGTTGACTGACATGATCCATATCTTTAGAGTCTTCAAAACAAGGAATGGCAGCACCCCTGTTTGACAAAGTGCTGAAAAAGCCCCCGGTCAGCAAGTGGTGTTGCAATTCAGGGCAGTCATTTTTAGAAATCCTGCGCTTTGACTGCTCTTTAATAAACATGGGGGGTTCAGTCATTGGTTTTAAAACATCATTGTGGTGGTGTTTTGGATCTTCATATATAATTTCATGGGAAACTAATGGCTGGTTTTCTTCTGGTTTAACCTCTTTCTCAAAGTGATGCAATTCATTCTCAGAGATATCCTTGATGTATTTGTTATTTGGCGCAAAGACAGATTCAACATACTTTGGGCCCTCTACCCCACAGACAGATTTCCATGAATTACCTGAATGGGGGTGCTTTTCCACCCTGTCGGTCACCCGCTTCTCTATCTTATGCTCACAGGTCTCAAGCTCTCCATCGCTTACCACTTGTAGACGTGTATCATCTTCAGAACTGGCAACATCACTACTTTCATTAGGTGCCTCAACAGCTTCTTTCTCTATCTTAATAGGCATACTTGATTTACGAGATTTCTTCTTGGGTAGCACATCAAATGGCAATTCATTTGAAACAAGCTGCTCTGGTATTGAGGAAGACACAAGAGGCAGAGAAGGAAGAGTACCCGGAGTATTAGCAAGCTCAGCTGGTGTGACTGGACTGCGATAAAAAGGAAGAACAGGCTGTACTGTCTTCAGGTTTGGAAAGAGGACACCGTTCTGTCCAATACTGGGAAACCCAGCCTGACCCTTTGAATCTGTACAAGAGCCGGCATAGCTGGTAATCGTTCTGCTATCTGGAGTTAAAATTGTAAATTCTGTCCTTTTACTATCTCCAGGTCCAGCAATGGTCAAACCATTTCTTAGATCTTTATCCCTGTTATTTCTGTTCATTGGCATATGGAGTCTGGGGTTAGGATTTGCACTATGACGATTTCGACTGCGCAGAGAGCTAAATACCATATTGCAGCCCTCGATTGTGCATTTGTGCTTTATCTTCAGATGAACAGCATTGTAATGTATTTTCAAAGTACCTTTGTCATAAAACGTCTTTTCACATGCAGTGCAGAAAACACGCCCTTTCCTTGGCCCAGCGCCATTTTTTTCAAGAGATTTCATTTTGCTTTCGGGAGATAGTGCTGTCATTTCAAGCTTTGCTGCTGTATTATGCAAACTGGAATCACTTAAAAGGGCATCATCTTCTATTTTAGTGGTGACATCTGGACCATTTATGCTCCTCTCATTTTCAAGTTGAAATGGTGCAGAACTAGAAGTTAAGAAGCTGCTTTCAGAAAATGGTATCTGAACATCTTGTTTAGTTTCATTGCTATGGTCTTGACCTTGGTCAATCAAATGTCTTTCTGGTGGTGAACCTATCAAAGGTGGAGGCACTGGACTGAAAAACTGAAATGGCAGCATAAAAGCCATGTTATTTACAATATTTTCAAAGGGATGAATGTTGGTGGGACTCATTTTGTCCAAGGAAGCAGAAAAATTAGGACTGTGTTGATTGCAGCTCTCAATGAATGCCCTAATATCCAAATTGGCAGTTGGTGGTGGTATTATAATTGCTTGCCCTTCTTTCTCTTGAATTGCCATTAACTCTACAATGGACTTAGTTTCTCCAAAACGAAGAAACTGCTGCAAAGTAGCCAGTTCTTCTTCAACAGTCATTATGCTCCAGTGATCCAGCACCTTTCCTGAAGCATCCTAAAGCAAAAAAATATTTAAATGAGTCAGATATTAAGGCAAACAAAAAAGCACCCCCCCCAATCTCTCATTTTTTTCAGGGACTAAAAATTCTTCTCTATCAAAATGATTAAATTATTCTATTTTATGAGAACTTAATGCCAATTCTGTGATACTTTCTTCCAAATTTTACCGCGTTGGTAATATTATGTCTTTCTGAACTGACAGTAATTCTTTATCCAATAAACTATTTTTTTTTCACAAAAATTAAGACACGTCATTTGAACAACAGTTACTATCATGTAAGTATGGACAGCAGAGATGGAGCAATCAGACCAAGATTTAGTTCCTCATTTAAGTCAAGTATTCTTTCATTGCAAGTTTAATAATCTTCCAAGCAACTAAGATCAGAGAACAAATGAACCTGTATTGATCTATTGCCAGTGTTCACAGAGCACAGCTGTAATTACACTAGAGTGTTGGAGTTCTTTCAAACTCTAGCTATGCCTAACTTTTCCCAATAACTACAATAAATATTTTATCACAGAACATGTATTTGATGGCCTACTGAGATTTTTCACAGTGCATGTAAGAGTTTCTAAGATGATGAAGAACGTAGCATTATAAATTTTTCATGTGGTAGAGGTTCAAGGTAATTGATTCCATATTTTTAATCCTAACACTAAAAAGCAAGATTATCAAGACCATTAAATATTGATTTGTGTCATAATGTAAGATCATAATGTTACTTTACATAAAAGGTAACTTCCACAGTAGCAAGGACTAACATCAGTGTAAGCACACAGGGCCAAATTCATCCTTGATGTAGCTCCAGTAACATCAGTAGCACCCCACCAGAAATGAATATTGTCCCTGGTGTTTAAAATGGTGGCAAATTTATTTGTCAATGTATTATTCTTCTGTATAAAAGTAAACTAATTGTTTAAATAATACTAGAGCAGATTCTGAAGCCTTTATTTTGATACATTACCAGTAACTTTTTTCTTTTTATCCTGGCTTACCTTTGTTGATAGATTTGAGCAAAATAGGAAGATTGCAGTTAAGACCAACTAAAAAGAGAGCAATGACCAAAAATCCACCCTTTCTTTTCTGCGGAAAGCTTGTAGAAGTCTATTACTGCCTTTCAGATGTACCACACTTAACACATTGTGAACCACTGATAAGATTAAGCTAGAAAACATTACGAAATATTACTTAGTTATCATATTTATATGAAAAAAGCCCCTCTAAATACCTGTAGCACATATCCACGTATATAATCCTGTAGTGTCCAATCCAGAGCATGGAGAATCTGTATCACTTCTTCCTGCTTCAGAACACTGAAAAGCCGATCTAGCAGAATTTTAAGGCGCACAGGAATGGCTTGGGTTCCATACAACATGAGGCTACTGATATCAAAGACAACATTGGATTGAACTATTTCTACCTGGCTTGATGGGTAGAGGTTGGGAATCCTTAATTTGCTCAGGGCTGAAAATAAAATCACAAAACACAAATAAAATTGAGTCATAAGAGATAAGATAAAATGCAATGTAACTAATATAGGGGTGCGTGGGGGGGTGAGGAGGACACAAAAAGCACGCTATACTGAGGAGGATCCTAAAAGGTTTTATATAGATTGTAAGAACAAATATTACCATGTGCTACCCATCCATGCCTGCACTGGTCACATTGTCGCTGATTTATTTTCCCAGGTTTGAAACACTGACAACTACAGTTCACGAGAGTGCATCGGATAGCCTGGAAATCAATAGAAAGGATGACAGGTAATATACAAGCACCATCTAGAGTGTGCAGATTATACATATACAATACACCCATAAAATCCACATGAAGACAGAGTTACCATACCAGCGCATACCTATCAGTGTGCACTCTAAGTAATCCAGGCAAAACGTGAGTTACGCAAGACTACCTCCGCTTTAAAGAGAATCTGTTACCAGCTAGAACACTATTATGGAAGTAAAATATTTAATGACATACATAGCAACATTTCTGTGGATTTACTTAGGCTGAAGCACCTCTATAGCAACAATAACTGAGTGGTCTTGTGCATTCACCTAAGCCATGATGTTCATGTAAGATCACTTTTTTTTTTCAGGAAGGTTTGAAAACAAAGACATACAGATGAAAGTTTCACTCTCTTGGAGTTTTGCTGGAACTCCATACTGTGATGTAGGAAGTTCTAATGAGCAAAGCATTAGTGCTGCATAGATACCATCCCTCACATATAGCAGTATCCACATAGAATATATGTATCCTGTCAAAGATACAGGAGTTCACTGACACTTCTCAGTAACAAAGCTCACCAAAAAGTACACCAACTGCTCCAAGATAATAGGAGTCACGTTTTGTAAGGGAAATGCTTGAAAGACAACAGGCAAAATAGAGCATACAAACAGACAGCAACCAGTTGCACAGTTCAATTTGTGCATCACTTTACTGTCACCAAGGTCATCTATAATGCAAATCAAATTACCATTCAGATATTCCTAATCAACAGGGTGATACAAACTTGCTTCCTGGAATATATGCTTTCTTCTGTATGTACCCATCTGCTGCAGAAGGCAGACAGACAACTTTGAGGTCCTAGCTAAAGCTCCATAGGGATTGCTATAGAGCAAAGCATTTGTAGGATTCTGTATCACTTAGATCTCATACTAAGAATAGTTCCTGCATAAATGGAATATTTATTAAGGGAGGGAAAGCGAAGATATTAATGTGCAGAAAGTCTGTACTGGAACACAAAACCACCCTTAGATGATGCAATTCTAACATATCTGCATTTTTCTGTTTTTAAAACAAAATGTTTTACATTTTAAGGTACAGAGAAGCATATGAAATAAGGCAAAGTTATGCCCACTGCTGGCTGCTACTCCTGCTCCTAGGGTCTTATGCAAAATGGGGACTTCCACCACTTGTATTAATACTCACAGAAAAGCAAGACAAGACTTGAAGAAGAAAGCAACATCTTTTTAATGCAGGCATTCCCACATCGGCACTTTTGGAAAGCACACAAAGAAGCAAGTTTTTGGACAATCAGGCTAAGAAAGACCAATGTAGGAAATGTTTAAAATGAAGAGGATACGGATGAAAGGTAATTTCGCTGGGGTTTGCAAGGGGCATTTCTTTAGGCTTGAAGAATTTGACTGACTCAGGGCAGAAGAGGACACTACATACAACAGTTGACTACAAACAAGCATGTGCAGGACATTTGGATGCCTAGTGCTTTACGTGACTCGATTTGGACTGAGATTTTAAAATCTCAGTAGTGAGTTTATCAAGGACTTAGTTTGCATCCACATCTCCAAACTTGATGCTGAGATTAATTTAATTTAAAGGACCGGAAAAAGTGGCAAGAGGGCTGTTGAAATCTCTGAATCACTTTGCCTTTAATCTTTTAAAGGAGCCATTGCAAAATACCAAATTCTTGAGAGAACCTCTGTGCTCCCCATAACATCATAGAATAGACATCAATACCCTATGCAGCATGAATTGCTTCACTTTAATGGAGGATATATGTTCAATTAGATGCTAAAATACTTTCATGTAACAATGCAAAGCCATACATTTCTTATGGAGACGTTGGAAAAAAGGTGTAGTTGACTGATGATTAATTTGTCACAAGATATCAAACAATAATGCAGACCAAGACTTCTACCTCTGTACAAAGATAACATTCCAGCTTGCACAGATTGAACCCCTTCTGTAGGCAACCCTGCTAGGGTTGGTAAGCTACAGTGCATTCTATGAATGCATCTTTTACAGTCCCTTACAAAAGAGTACTTCCTTTTTCTGCAAGAAGTAACAAATATGCACAATGAAAAAAGCTGTCATGATGATAAGTTAATTGAGATTTCAAAATTTTTTTCATTCCTTTTCCTTTGGACATGTTCCACAAACCACTGACCTTTAAAACTATTTTTTCTTGTTAATTTGTGTACTTAAACAAGAAAGATCCACCACACAAAATTCTGCAGTTATTAGCTTTGTGCAAGATCCTTTTTCTATATGGTACATGTATTTATCTTGTCTTCCTGTATATGTGTAGACGGCTACACATGCAAACCCCAGAAAAACTAGAAGGAGGACATTTTGTTTTACATATACAAAAGCAGCTATTAGAAAGTGAGTAGCATTCCCCTTTTATTCTAAATAAGGAATTGATCCCCTTTCAAGTCAATATATTATTGCTTCTGGACACCAGCCTTAGATGTCGTTAGCTTGCATACTGCTAACATATCAAAGGTATACCCACAAATCAGGGATCTGTCACTGATTGAAAAAATTACCTGTAAGAATCCCTGAGAAGAAACAAGTGTGACTTTCAGGTTGGTAGCATTTCCCTTCATTTGTGCTTATCAGAGCCTGTGTCTCCTGAAACTTTTCTAGCAACATTTGTGTTAATATAGTCACAGAGAATGTATAACATGGCAAAATTAACTTTTAAAATTATCAGCGAGTCACAATTTGAAATCCACATTGTTCAACTTAAAAAGGCACTTGTAAAAATGTGCTTTGATTATCTCCCAAATTAACTTATATCAGGGTTTAATGAAGAGAAACTTAGCAAAACTTCATGAGATTAATATGCTTGTTGTTTGCCTGTTAATCCTACTATCCTACTAAACTATTAATATGTCTATTCTAAGGTACTGTAATTATATCAAGTCTTTTAACAAGCTTTATTTTCCCAACAAGTGGAATGTACACACAATTTCATTCTACAGAACAAAGGAATAACTTTCTATATTGCATACATGTAAAGCTTCAAAATAGTAATTAAAGGATTGGAAATGCAGATGGAAATTAAAGTGGAATTTTTTTAAAGTGCAATCCTTTCATTCAGGTCTATTATTTAGTTTAATTTTCCAGAAACATAAGGCAGATGTTTAAAAAAATAAATCTTAAGCTATCATCAAGGATCTTGTTATTGCTTTCCAGACACTCATTCCCTCACAAATGGATCTCTCCAAATCCATTATCAGCAACACTTTCTTCTTTTTTTTAAAAAAAACAGAGTTGAAAATTCTGATCAAAATTTTCTATGGTTTTGCCAGCATGATTGTGGGACTCGGAACGCTGGATTTTTAATACAAATGATTCCTCATTACGAGAGATTAAGCATGATACTAGCTACTGAAAAACATCTAACTACTAATCACTGAAAAAGAAATCTTAACATCCACTGCCTGAAAGTCACAACTGCTGACATCTCTTTTGGCAGATATTGATGTGGCTTTGATTATGCTTTGAAAGTTACTGAACATTTCTGTGCAACCCATTTGCAGCCTTCAGAGCTAAAGAAAAGCACAGGCTAATGGGACGAGTTCATTCTGATTACGGGTATATAACCAGGCTTCGTTTCATAAAGCAAGTTTGAGACCAACCATGCTCTCCTGAAGCCTGTTGGGACCTACGCTCACTTGCAACAAAGTAACAGGAGGTTTAAAAAAATGCAGCAGGAGAAGGGCAACATAACTGTATCAAATCTCATTCAGTGTTAAGTGGATTCTGGTTTGACAGCACTTTGGCTTGGGAAATAAATTAAAAAGTAAGTAAATATTGAAGACCCTGTCAGGACTGAGTTAAGAGATCTCTGCTCACGCTAGAAAGCCGGTCTGGCTCTGCACACAGCGAGAGCTGCAAGTGCAGACAGCAGTGAAATGGAAGAGCAAGTCCCAGATTACCCTGGTAGTATTTAGCGGCAGCAAGGCACAGGTCAGCACCCTCGCTTGTTTTTGGCAAACAAGAAATACTCTTGTCTTCTTTGCACAAAAGTACCCCTCACTGCTTTTTTGGAAGCTACCGCCGTTGCATGAAGAGCATGAGAGCCTCGCTGCTCTGTTACCACAGGCTACTGACAAAATGGTGCCATTGATGCTGTGTTACAGGAACATCTTTTGCGAGCAGGCATTAGGAATTCCTAACAGTTTAAAATGCAAGTTTGAAGAAGAAATAGGAGTTACATGAAAGAAATGTGTGAAATAAACTTTCAGTAGATGAGATATAACAGATACTGCTTTTCACGTCCTTTATTGAGGGCTTCCAGCAACAAGCCATACCTTCTGTGACCATCTGACCTTCGTTTTCCAGAAAAAGTAAACCCACTGAATATATGTAACCCTCCAAGACACGTGCTTTGGTGAGCACATATCCTATAGGAAAGAACTGGATGCATCCCATTTCTGCAGAATAGCCTTGCAGTGGCTGCACAGTAAGAACACTTGTGGAGGAAGAGGCAAGACTAGTAATAGGGGTAGAAGATCAATTTGTAAACCATTAGGAATTTTTGTATGTGTCTGCCAATCAGCTAAAACATTGAAGTCTTTTTACTTCCTAAAGTACAGGTGATAATTTTCTCACATATTAAGAACAATCCACAGAAATTAAGGTCTCTCTTAGGTTTATAGAAATAAAATTAAACATGGGACATGTATCTGATTATTAGAAAATATTTTCTTCCTTGCACCTTGTAAAAGATTTGCAAGGGAAGTAAAGGGATGGATACATTTACCATCTCTTCAATTTAAAGTACAGTCCACAGCTAAATAAAAGGACAAATCCAAAGCTGTGTGCATCTTTCAGTAAATAAAACAGTAACTACACGTGGGTGTGAAGTTGCCTTCCTGTCCAATTTGTTTTCTTTCCTGCTTTTACTGTTATCCACCAGTTTCTTGTGGTTGCAAAGTTTAAATAAGTCTTTCTTTTTCACCACCCAGTTACATTTGATGACTTCTGCATTTGAATCCTTTGAACAACCACTGAAAGCAGAGACAAATCAAAAAACATTATCTTAAGCATCTCTGTCAATGCTGTACTTTTCCACATTGTACAGTGAGTAAAGCTTTGCTTTGTCCATTTTTTGTCAAGGAACTTTTGCCCCTTCCCCTAGGGACATATTCTACTGATAAATAATACCATCTGACAGTTTTGCCATGATTTAAAACAAGTTCTCTATTTACATGTTGTCCACCTTACTTCCCCTGTATCACAACCCAGCTGTGCCTATCTGTATCACACTAACAATATTTGTTTTTTTCAGCTATCCCACATGTGTTTTTATCTACCCTGTCCACTCTATAGCACATACTTAGCCCTTGTGCATGTTTTTCCTAAACACAGACTTCAGTTTTTGATACTCTGTTGAGCTCCCTGCAGTTTATTGGAAATAAAATACATTTCAGTATATTCCAAGTACAATCACAAAAGGTGTTGGGCTGCTCCAGATGGTGTAAGTACTTGTTGAAGACATAGCCCAACAATTAAGCCTAAACTGCATGTTTCTATTATATCTGTTAGAGGTTAGATTAAGCATCTTATATTTCTATTGTTCCAAATTGAGTAAGGCTACGAATCCCATCTGCCTGTAGAGAACATCAGGCGGGCCCCTGCAGCATCTTCAAGGAAAGGCTCTGGGCCATTTTCTTCCTGACATGCTCACTTCAAAGTGGAAATGGGATGCCTGGAGGATGGACAGAATATGGAAACCCGTCGCTGCCTGTGAGCATTGCTGGGAGGATGCACAGGGAATAGGGAAAAGGGAGACACTCACCAAGCAATAGTGCCCTGAAATGCACTTACACACGTACAGGTCTGCCAGCGAGGCCAGCCGAGACTTACTCTGCACAACGCAGCCTTAGCCCATGCTACAGCTCACACGTGTTCAGCTCAGTACCGTGGTGTCATCTTCTGTCACGTGTTTCAGGTTCTCAGTTGCACACCACTGGCAGTACACATACCCTGCCTGCCTTTAACAACACCAGCCCTTGTGACAAAGGGATCTCCATTCATTTATGTTTATGTCTATTCAAGTACCTTTGGTTGTTGCAAGTTCTGCTGTTTCTCTACTGAAGTTTAAAAATATTTAAGACTAAAATAAAAATATAAAATTATTAAACAAGGAAAAGGTCCTTGAAAGATTTCTAATTATATTGGACTACATGCTATTTCCACAGTCTTACCTCACAAAAAATATTTCTTACAAAGTAACAGCTGCCGTCAATACAGTTATTTAATAAACATAGTAAGTAACAACAAACATCTTTCATGAGAAGCAAACAAGCCTTACAGTTTCTTGTATCCAGAAAAGTCTGTTATCTTCTGTATTATGAGCTTTTAATTAACTTCAGAGAAGTTGCACACAGATGTGACAGTAAACAGTACTGATGAAATAGCTCCAACCTTCTCCATTAACAGACATGTTTAAAACGCTAACCCTAAATGATTCATTTGACAAACTGCTTATTAGTAAAACAAGTTAGCAAAATTCTTGCCTCCTGCTTAAGAGGCCAACTAGCAGAGAGATGGTAAAGATGGAGATGGGCCACAACTTGCCTTTTACAGTGCCACTAAACACCAGGCTACACTCACAACTCGGTTCCTAAATCCACAACAGCTCCTCAGTAACTGGGCTGGTTTTCACACACACCACCCGTGTACGCTCCTACCAACCTCAGGAGGTGCAAGAACCTTTGAAAAACACAGACAAAAGGCTTTTGTTTCAGAGGCCAAACATGGATTTAGGAGTTCAACTTAACACCTATTGTGCTGAAAATTTTGGCTGGTGCTGATACCACTCAACTCCCACTTATCCCTTCTCTGTGGCGAAATTATGTCATGATTTTTACTCCTAAAAAGAACACAAAGGCCACAAGTTGAATACATTTTCTAGATAAGACCACAGAATACATCCCATTAATTATCTGGATCCTTATACATATATTCATATTGTTTATTTGGGGTCAGATACAAAAACCTGACCTCCTTTTGAACAGCCACAGCCTGAGAACACATGTAAGCGGAGTATTTACAACCCAGATCCTGCAGCAAGTTGCATTACCCCATTACCCTCTCTCTCAGTGGCGCTGAACAAAGCCAATTTTTGGCCTAGAATTTGACCAAATCTCTGTCTTGTGGGTGCAGGTGAACACCTTGAGCTGAAAATGTTTAATTGTCCTTGTAATAATTGACTAAAACGTCCTCAAGAACAGCCAAAAAGGGAGGGGGGAGAGTGAAAAAGCTCACTAAGACAGAACTGAAATTAGGTAATACCTTCACATGATGGCACCACTCCATCAAATCAGCCATGCTTGTGGATTTAAAAGACAGTTTTAGCTGGCTACTGAACTATGGGCCACGAGTTCCATGTCGCCACTTTGTTAAAATGTTTTTCTAACCGAGAACAGTCCTGAGAGCGAGGAGCTGAGATAAGAGACTGAACTACATACAGACTCACAACCCTACAGCCAATTCCTGCTCAGTGGCAGCTTTCGCGGCTAACGGAGAGGAGCTCCGGGCACTCTCGGGCAACGCAGCTGGGTGAAGAAGCAGAAGGGAGCAGTTTCTGAGAAAGGCAGCAGCACTCTACAAGGCCAAACTTTAATCACAGCATAACTTGTGGGATGAAAATCACTCCTCATGCATGTCACTTACCCTAAAGGGCCCCTTAGGGCAACTCTTGTTAATGGCACTGTCAAAATAATTATAAAGAGAAAAGAATGTGTGTGTGTGAGCACACACTCAGACTTCTACTCTTTAAACTAAAAGCACGGAACAGTAAAACTCAATTTTGCTGTTCAGCAACGTGCTTGTGGATACATTGGCTTATGCTGCAATTAATCTCACTCGTGAACAACAGGTGTATGCTGATCGACAGCTTGGTCAAACTCGGGAATGTATTTAGATCCTCTTTTATCATTCAGTTTGGAAAAGAAAACAAGAAATATAAACTAAGGAATGAAAAATGTCACAACATTATCATCTTACAGTTGTTATTTACTTTTGATTCTGAAACAGACTACAATGCTACAGTTCCCATGGCACACCTGCCCTCGCCTGTGTAGGTCAGAAACCCTTTTTATAAATTCCCTTTTTAATAAGTCTACAGGGAAAATTCTTATTAGTGCATTTCAAATATGAGCAACAGATTGCTGTGTATGGATGAGACAAACTGCTCAGGCTTTGAGGGTAAGGATAAGTCACTGGATAGAAATGGTGTGAAATTTCTTACGATAAACACTAGATGCTATTTAATCTAACAAATAAATTGCACACATACTGTTTACCCCTATTGACATGCTACACATACCATGTCAAATTCTGAAACTACAGATCTATCCATGAACTAAAGTTTAATTACATATTTAACTTCAAGCCCTATGTTAGCAAGAAATAAGTGTTACAAACACAAATGCACAAGTATCGAAGAACTGAGGAATATTAGTATAAATCAACTGCAAGCCTTGAAAATATCTAAACCCTTTAAAGTAGGCCTTTAACTCTTTACCTAGTTTATAAAATCTTATGTGTGTGCAATATGGGTGAGTTTCAAAGACAGTCCTAACTTTTTCAGCTCCTCTCACCACTGCTGAAGTCTCAAAGCCATGAAACACACATGCTTACATTTCTTCCTTTTCCCCTGTTACACAGAGAAGATATAGATTAAAGAATAAAAGAAAACTAACAGCACTCTGAAATATTTATCATTACACAATTTCATTTAATGCAATGTCATAAATTTTAAACCCTAACAGTATTTGTACACACACGTGATACTATCTATGGTGATAGTCATGAAATATTTTGCGCAACAGTGCAGCTCCATTGGTAATTTCACAATATAAAACGTAGTATTCCTTTTTTATTGAACACAGGTGAGGAAATTTTAAATGGCTTTCAGACATCAGTCTAAATAGCTACTTTCATATGAAAATACCAATTTCTCACTGATAATCAGCTATGTGGATAATCCTACCATGGTTCTAAAGTGTGGAATTAAAATGTCATTGTTCTTTATTCTAAGATTACTGAAGTCTGTTAGAAATATTCATTTTTCCTCATTCCCTCAATAATATTTTTTTTGAGTCTGAATATTGAAATTTCAGTCCCTCAGCAGATTTTTTACATAGCAAATAGCAATAAAATAATAAGAAAGAAAAACTAAAAAAAAAAAAAAGAAAATAAAAACTACGACACTTGCTGTAAAACTTCGTCTATAGCAGCTGCCAGGACACAAACTGCTGGCTGCCCAGCACATAGGAACTGTGAGAGTTCCTGCACCACTGAAGCCAGGAAGGGCAAGAGATGACCCAGAGGGCCAAAACAACAGTTTTTCTTCTCTGCATTTGATGGATGTTTTGCTGGAATAATGAATTCAAAATCGACGCCTAAACTGTAGCTCAAATCTGCATTAAAATTTTTATCAAATGCCAAATCATACAAAAAGTGTTTTTAAAACACATATGTATAGAAAAAGCTATAATCTAAAATAAAATAAGAACATTTCTGTTCTTCTCAGAGGCATATTCAATATTACAGTAATGAAGTCTTCATTACTGAAAGTAAAATAAACCACTGGCTTGTTTGATTGGAAATGGAATGACATGCTCGATGTTGTATGAACAGATTTTTGAACAATATCACGAACAGGCACAAAGCTGGAAGTCAAGACATTTGGTATTAAGAGGCCAAACATTTTTGCAGCCTAAGCAGGCAGAATTTCATCTCGGCTATAGTAAAGCCCATGAAGTGACCCAATATTTGTAATAATTTTTCCTGTTTCTATGAAGATTTAGCTCTCACGCGGGTTTGGCTACGTTTGCAGATACAATTATTTTTAGGGTTCTAAATAGGCTGTAGACGGCTTGGTAGTTAAAGAATAAACAGAACAATTACTTTTAAAAAACCAATCAATCAAAAATCCATATTTTAAGTATAACAAATGTATTTTCTGTAACATGAGTTACTTTTTACATGTTCACTATTATTAAAAGTCTGATTAAGCTGCAAACTACTAAAAACTCTAGTTTAATTCAAACAGAATTGCATAATTATAGTGATTATAACAATAACTTATTAGCATGATACATGTAATGGTAAATATATCTAATGGAATATACATTATATGTTCTCCAAAAGTTGGTATTTTTTCCTTTTCTTTAAAAGAAGAAATTAGAAAGGTATTCTTCAGTGTATATTGTTCTCATCACTAGAACAAAGAAAACCAACACGCACTGTTGTTAGCAGTTAAAAATAAATGCTAGTCCTACTTTGCAGCATGACCCGAAGTGGAGCGAGGCTCCCCACCTCCCACTCCTCCAGCACTGAGACCTGAGCCACAATTCCACTATTTTAAAACCAAAGTACAGAAACAGACTCTTGTCTAACATAATGCTTGCATATTTTTCAGCAAACTGCAGTAAACAGAACAGTGTTTTCCAAAAGGATGTTAAAAATAGAAACATATGATCTTTTCCCACCTAGAATTGTGTCCTTACAATTAAAAGACTATTAGCTGGCATCCCTTTTAACCGTCAAACTCAGACAGTGGCAGTTCTATAGCCACAAAGAGAAGCAGTAAATGAGAAGAACATGTTACTACACTGCATTTGAGAAAGTTTGGCTCCAAGCTATGCACTGATTAATATCAGATCTCCTTCTTTACTTGCCTCTTGACAATCTTGTCACATCTGGCTGACAAATCCTTACAAGCTTATCCAAACCAAGGCAGCCCAGATCATGCTCCGGGAGTAGCTTGGAGGAAGCGGCAACACCAGCCATGCACTGATGTGCCATCATGAAACTAATGAAGCTGACTTCACTTGCAGACTGCAGGAACACGAAGAAACACAACATGCCTCAAGGTTTTGCAACATAACACAGAGTTAGCTCACCAAAGATAAGACAAACAATCAGCTCCAGAGGTTCAGGAAGCCAAGTAGTTACACGAATTACAAAAATTTATATAGGAATCGCTTGAACAACAATCTCAACTAAACGAGCACAATAAACTTCAGATCAGATGTGAAAATTGACTGCTAAATGCCTTTCAAATAGTGGTTTGTCTTACATTAAAACAAAACCAGTTAATTTCTTTTTCTCTGTCCCACATCCCCAAAATATCAAAATGTTACCTAGCTCCCAGGTTATTCAAACTGAAAAACATTAAAAAAAAAAAAGGGGGGGGGGGAAGAAAGGGGGGGCAGGGGGGAACAGTGTCACTTTTTATCCATAGGATTTTACAGAAGGATAAACCACAGCCTGTGTACATCAGTAGTCCTCCCCTAGGTCAGTGATCTGCCCTCTCCTCATGTTTAAACCAAGGATTCGTTACACAGAGCACTGGAAGTATTTGGCCAATTAATAAACGAGAAAGCAAAATGTTGTATCTTAAACACATCTCACAAAACCTTATTACGTATGACCTGACAATTAAACCATATTTATTTTTCTATGGGATTTAAAAAAAAAATCAAAATAATTTAAATAAGTGTCTTCTATTCTGATGCATTTAACCTCTTAATTAGTGCAATATATTTAAAAAACCAGAACCCCCATACACACACACACACACAGAGACTAATTCTCTCCCCGGCACCCCCCAAGCACAAAAGACTGATCCTAAGAACTACAGGCTTCATTTTGTGGATGCTAAATAGTCAACAATAAATTGTATATAAAGGGCATACATTTGACTCCACTTTAGTGGTAATTTCTAAAGAACTTCGTAGTGAAATTACATTGTTGTCTGCTCTCCAGTGCATTTATACGTCACGATAATGATAATGCATCTGCTTAAAGCACTTGACTCAAAACACATCCGAGTCACAAATCACAGATTTTATTGCTATTAATGTATATTGAGGACTTGTTCAATTAAACATTGTCAAGTATTTATGATTTACATGCTACTACTTCAATTGCAAAACAATTACACAAGTGATGGCTCTGCTTATTATAATCAGCCTGCAATTCTGCATTACTTACTGTAGAACAGAAAAGTCATACAGTTGTTTACAGTGCACACCAGAAAGAAAACCAGGATTTTTTACATAAACTAGTTTTCTACTTTCACAGTATCTTTCAGTAATTAAGAAATGGAGAGTACAGCTCCCTACAGCTCTCATCTCCATTGTTCATTACCCAAAAACAACACCATTACAAGATTTTTTTAATATCTCCACAGTGCATAACCACAAGCAAAAGTTGCACAGTAAAAATACACATTCATATAGAACTGCAAAGAACTTTCCTTACCTCAGACATTCTTACTGTGCTTATGTTTCCAGAGCTATAAAACAGTTTCCCATTCCCTCAGTGAGTTGTACAAAGAAGTACTGGAAACACTCCTGCCTGTACAAGTACTAAGGCAGAACCATCACACGCCTCTTTACTCTTGTCTGACTCTGAGCACCTCAAGGTCTGATGTATGCTCAGGCTGTGCACAGGGGAGTGAAATAAGATCCTCCCCCTTGGTGTTCTCCAGACCTACAGTACGAAGTTGTGTCTGCCTCTCACCTCTGCAGCCAGCTCTCACCTCGCTGCCCCGGAGTGCTGTGCTCCAGCGTGCTCCTCCAGTCGCAGGGCAGTCCCCTCACAGCTGGCTTGAAGAGGGCATGACACTCATCTTTCACAGAGATTTGATCAAAAGGAGTCACGGAGGCTTGAGGCGCTCCTAATGCAGTGCGAGGAGATTCTACCTCTGCTCTGGCAGCCTAAGTAATGCGTTAAATCAATGCAGCTGACCTAAGGCCTATTACAAGTTTTTTTTTTTTTTTTTCTTCTCAGAGTGTACAACTATCTACAAATAAGCTATGAGGTACTTATGATTAAAATTACTTGTTTTTAGCGTCAGAGTGTTGTTTTTCAAATTGCAGCTGCTGTGGTTTTTTTTCTTCTTTTTAAACATTTGCAGGTCTCAAAGGTTCACTGAGTGGGGTGTGTATTTTTTAAAGTTAAAACATTTCCCCCTATCAACTTACTTTTGAGTTAGGGCTGAATTTTATTTCTTTTTATGAAGTTGAAGCTTCTTATTAAGAGAAATACAGGTCATAAAGACAGGAGAAGAATTACTTTCCAGTAATTGGGGCAAAATCTGGTTTCAGTTATTCAGGTGTTGGGTTGCATTCATGAGTTAGAGCAGGATTTTTGTCATAGTAATTTCTCACCTATTTAAAAAAACAAAACAAAACTCCGAACAAAACACTTCTCGCCTCCTCTCTACTCTACTTTTGCCTCCTGTAAAGAATTTCTTGGCGCTCTCCTAACCCAGGAACACACTGTACTACACCCAGAGACGGACAGGAGTAAGTAGCACTGAACTCAGTGGGAATCCTTGTAGGAACATACCAGGACAATATTTGCCCAGATGAAAACCGGTAATCCCAAATGAAAGGCAGCAGGAAATAGGATGGCTGTAGGGAGAAGACAGCTAACGTATTATTACTGTTAGTTAATTTGTCGTCTTCTTCTAATCCTGTTTACTATTTGCTAGATATACGCACAATGCTTAAGGAGAGAACCTAATTTACATTTTTCTAAATACTGGAGTACAGTTAATGTGAACTCCATGGCAGTAGCTGGAACCAGGCCAGGATAAAGCCAATGGGATGCCAGAATCTGGTTCCATGGAGCACGACATGAAACATATGCTTTTGCTACATCCCTCAGTTTCTCCACCCTACACCTTATTTTTCCCCCTGAACTACTGAACAACATTGAAGAACAGATAGTGGGATTTAGTTTTGTAGTACCGTCTGTCAGATACTTCTGCCAAAAAAACAGAGAAGTGTGAGAAGAGTCAACCACCGATGTCAGCTTGGTCTGTCCCCAGCAGAGCTCTACGTGAGGGCTCCAGTGCCACCTCTGCCCCCTGAAACATACTGGGGCACTTCTCGCTTGGGGACGCAGGACAGTTACACATGGATTATCAGTGGGCTTGTAAAGGAAAGGCACTATAGGAAAAAGTGCCTGAGAAGTCACTGCCAAAACCACGCTATCTGAGGTGATTCTTAACAGCAGTGTTTTAAAAGCATATGTTCTGTGATGAGAACAAAACCCAACTGCTCTCTCATGATGATAACTCAAAGCCAAAGGCACACCTTGTTACTAAAATCATATTTCCTTCTTAATGAAATAAGCAGTGATGTGTCTAAAAAGGACTCTACCTGATTGAAAATTCCGCAACAGAAGTGGGAAGAGTGGCTTAAGATTACATAAACTGCCAGAAGCTCTGAATTGACTTCAAAATGATAAGTGACTAAAACTTAGATGTGTGGAGAGCTGCTTTCCCCTCTAGCCAGTTCCCAGGAAAAACCTATTTACTAGCTATCTGCCATTTGCCTAGACAATGATAATTCTTATTAAATGGGCTAACTTTCCACACCAAACAATTTAAGACCTATTTACTTTTTTCTTAATTAATTATCTACTAACAGTCTTTTATTTTAAGCATTATTTTCACTATTCGAGCATTTTTCAATGAATATTTTATGGGAACACATTCATGCCTTGCTCTTTTTAAATCATTCACTATTACTGATTAGCAATTTTTCAACATTTTACTACCTGTGCACTTTTTAGTAAAATCCAACAATCTCTAGCACAATGTGACGTGTGCAAGGCACAGTCTGTATCTACAAGTAGACTTTTAAAGAAATACTGGCATATTAACAGCATTTTCAGTAATTTCAGCTGATTCATAATTCAAGCTTGCTTGCACAGAACAGTTATCAAGATGTGTCTTGAAGAATGACCAAAGTGGAAACCAGAGGGTGACTCCCATAACTCCTTCCATCAGTAAAATCTAACAGAAAACCAGCTTCTTGTGGAAAAAGCAGGCATCAGGACAGGGCATCAGGCTTGAGCCAGAGGTCTTGGGCTTCTGTTGGCACTCTGCCACTCAGTTGCTATTGGACCTTGTTTCAACTCTGATTTATATTTCCTTGCTTCTGAATTTATTTTTTCTTTTAAATCTATTTGAGTTGTAAGCTCCTTGAGGAAACCACAGCATCTTACAGTGTTCTCACGCACAGTGCGGAGGGCAAAAGAAAGAGGTGACCAGGTCTGAACTCCATGTAAGTCACCACGCAACAACACAGCCCAAGGAAAACTGCTTTCTCCTCCCACCTGCCCCAGCCCGTTTCTTCTTTACTGTGTCTCAGCCTGTGTTCAGAGCAGCATGAACATGAGGGGATGTAGGGGCAGATTGGGAAGTGCCAAAACTACTTAACACACGGAATTGCCTATAAACAAAAAGCTGTTGCCCTTACCTGATTTTATCATCTAGGATGCTTAGAAAATGGGTATTAATCCTAGGAAATTACTACAATTGAGCCAGTGTGATATGCACAAAAGCACAATACAAACCCCAGGCCAAGATTTCTCCTAACTTTTAAATTTCATTCATAACCTGAATTTTGGTGTTTGATTCCAAAAAGAAAAAAAATTTAAAAAGAAACTAATCAAGCATTGACTAAAAGCTAGGAGTAGGCTTGGTCTTTGCTGCTGTGTTCTCTAGGCAATCAGGCACATCACTTCCTCAACCGCACCCTGCCTGCCTCACGCTTCTACCAGAGCTAGCTACAAAACGGCGTAAACCTCCGCGCCCTGCCTGCTTGGCCGAACTTCCAAACACAGAATACGCTATGTCCCTCTTACTTAAATCAGTGCTGGCAAAGATCTTAGCACTAATTTAATGCTCTGCTCACTTACTGCCTTGAAGAGATACATGGATTAAACATTTTACCTCCCAGAAGAGATGAAGTCATGGTCAGCCCCTTGCTCATCCAGGTGGGCCCTGGGTCACCTTTCAGGGAGAAAAGCCACCAGGAGTAGGAATTGCTGTCCAAGACTAATGGGACACAAGATCTTGTGGTAGGAGAGGAAAGAGGAAATAGACCTTGAAAATGAGGAGAACTGAGGTCCTATCAGTTGTGGCTTTCCAAGAACGTGCAAGCCCAATGGTTTTTAAAATTTAACAAACTTTTGCACATGAAAGTGAAAATAGTTCTAATCTTACTGTGCTGCAGCATAGATTTTGAGTCCTACTCAAACTACAAACAGGCCTGGCTAAAGCCATAAAGTACTTGATAAAGTTTCTTAAGAACTATGGAAGGTCAGGTAGGGCACTAAGCCCTAAGCAACAGAGAACCCCAAATCTCTTGTTCAGAATTCCCAGGTAGGCTGATTTTCTAAGGTGGGCCAAGCAGATAATACTGAGCTATAAAGCGCCCCAAACTGTTTTCCACTAACAGTTTAACCAGAGTTCGAACATTGATCCTTGTCTTGCTACTTATATCCCCCTTGGTGCAATTAGACAAAACGAACCCAATGAAAACAAGAAGTTTAAGACTATCTGGATTTGCACGCCTGCTTCAGGACTGCATTACTTTTCTTCTGCAGCTCAGAATAGCAACAAAGTGAGCAATGGACATTACAAAATGCTGATATTAAAGTAGTGCCAATGTCAGACCCAGAAAGACATCACCAATACCAGATCATACCACTGCTCCATCCCCGTGAAACAGTGCCTCTTCACCAACAGTCACTAGGATCAAGAAACCCCACAATTAATAATTATGAAAAGACCTGCCTGAATAGTAAGTTTCTTTTTAATATTTATTAATTATTGCTCTATCCCACAGTGTATGTGTCTTTCAAAAATTTGATTCTATAAGAGTTTACCATCTAATATAGTTTGGTTTTTTTAGATCTTTTTTCAAGGCCAATTTCTCAGCATGAATGGTACCATATTTATACAACACATCTTAATTACGCATTGCACAGAGAAAACTTTTAAATATACTGGTTTTAAAACATGTTGCTTTAAAACGTGAAACAGAATAAACCAAAGGACTTGGTTGGACTTCTCTGTGCTAATCACTACATTTGTTCATGTCATATCTCACTAATCTCTTCTCTAACTGAGGTGGTCCTGTTGATGATCCTCCTACCAAAGCCTTCCCCTGCTTCCAACGATTTCTAGATTTGCGTATTTTGATTCTACAATTTTCATTTTTCATTCTTTGCTTAATTCTTTTTGGAGATGTCTTACGATCTCCAGAAGGGATGCACTGCCCCACTTGACTTCTTAATAGCATTAACAATACCTTAAATATTACTCTATTCCACTCTTTTTCTGTCTAGAGTTGCAGTTTCCTCCCTTTGCTGCTGTTTTGCACTGAGCAAGATACCCACAACTTTTAGCATATACTCAGAGACACATAAATACAGCATTTTCTCTCTTCTAATGAAAGCAATAGAGTTAATCCATTGGCCATATATGCTGTACTAGGGAGTTCATCCAGTTTTGTGATAACTGGGCCTTTCTGTTGAATTCTTACCATTTCATTCCAGGACCTGACAGCATTTACACAAACTCCAAATTGCTTCTGTCCAGCATGCTCTACTTTGCATTTCTTTGATATTTTTATCTGCTCTTTAGGTGGGTTTACCAGATCCTTGTAGAGAGCCTTACAATTCAGAGTCTTAATGAGTCTAAAACATGGATCCTCTCTGCAGGCAGCATTTCTGCTGTACTCTCTCCACCCTCCCCAGCTTTTTAATAAATACCATCTGACCCAATGTGGAGCCTGGAGCATCCAGCTAAACTCTTAGCCCTTTGCAAACTCACTGGTTGTTCCTATTGTTTGTTCTCTGTCTTTTTGCCAGTTTACCATGTTAAACTAAATACATTACCTTTCACCACCTTGTTTAGCAGCTTTCTATACTTGGATTTCAGTAGGTACAACCAAAGAATACAAGAAAAGAAATTATAAAGAATGCACATAGTGACATTATAATCTTTAAAATGACTTGTCAAGCAATCAATCTCCACAAAATTCAAACTTCAGGGAGAAGAGAGTTTCACAATCCAAATCTTTATTTGTAACTAAGGCTTGCAGATAGGCTGAAAAGGCACCAACTTTGAAGTTGTCTAACCCCTAGAAATATATTTATTTAAAAATACAGAAATAGAAACATTTTGTTTCTGAGGTACCTACCCAGCTAGCGATATCACTCTAAAAAGTGAGATGGGAATGCCGCAGCAAGGACGAGATACCCAGGTGTTCTGGGCAGCTCTGCCCACCTTTCTTTGCACGGTCAGTCTAGTTCAGGGGGGGGCTCACATGAAAGTGCTAGCAGAGAACATGAACCTGCAAACCTTTGGACTAGATGAGAAAGGTGTTATCAAGTGAAATGCAATTTTCAAATACTGTCTAATAACCAAAAAACAACGGGAGCTGAAGTCTTTCGCTGTCAGGGAAGGGAGTTGTACTGGCTATGCATTTCCCTTTCTGCACAATTCTGCCAACCACCCTCTCATCTTCCAAGTCCTCTGAGGAGTTTAACATTTAATTGCTAACTCTATTACTAAGGAATCTACTTTGTCAAACTGCAGTTCCTAACAACACTAAGTCTCTTAGAGCAAATCAGTTTTGATACTGATGTTTCTCAAAGGTGCAGCATTTAATCCCCAAATTACAATACAAGTTTTAACAGGCAGAGTCTGTCTGTCACTGCGATTTAGTAATTAACAAAAAAAAATTTCAACCCCCTTCCTAACACTAATGGTTTATCAAAAGAATACCAGTAATTTCAGTTAAGATATACTGATGAACCAGGCAGAAACACAATGGGGAGACAGACGTGTTTATGCTATCTGATTGAAAGGGCCGAGACAGAATTCCAGAGACTTCGTGTTGTCATAAGACGAATAGTCAGGAACCACGTTTGTGCCCCCAGGCCAAAGGGTGTGACATCGGGCCAGAGGTGTGTCGAAGTCAGAATAAAATGCCTGCCATAAAACTGGTAGCCACTCGTATTCACATGGTTAAAGAAAAGAAGGCAGTATGATACCTGAAACAGTAATGCTGTTGGGGTATTTTTTTTTTTCCCAAAGATGATTGAGTCCTACCAACACAAGAGACACTTCGCCTACAGTATGGAGCTTCGTATTTATTTTCACAGCCTCCAGCGCTTTCCTTCCTTTTGGTTGTGGCTTTTTTGTTGTTTGTTTTTTTTTCCTCTGTCATTCTTGTTCTTTAATACCAGGTAGTAGTTTTCAACCGTTTAAACTATGGCATATAATAACTGATGAGTAACATAGTAGTAATACCACTGGTGGCAATTTTGTTTTGTTTCATGGGAATGTTAGAGTATTAGAGAGATGACTACGATGTGTCTCAGTGGCAGACTGATAAAATGAAAGACAAATTTTCCCAGCCTACAAGTGTTGTCAAGTTTTAAGCATAAATATCACACAGGTTACAGGACACTTTTTATCCCAGGCAATGAAATAAAAAGCAAACATTCTACATTTTAAAATGAATTTTTGGATGAAGAATTATTGGAAAAAAATTACTAAAGTTCATCTGCAGAAGATTTTTTTCCCAAGCTCATATGCTACAAATTTGTGACCAAATGGTTGAGTTTAGCAAACACACCTAAAGTATTGTTAGTACAGGATAGTTTATTATGGAGGCATATTTGCCAGCTCTCACACTCTGCTGAAGACTTTTCTTACAACTTTATGCTTTAGCCAAAACTTCTATTTCCGTTATCTTTTACCATCTACATCCCCTTTTTTATTGACTGGGAGGAAGAAATTTCAGTTCCTGTTTTACAGTGACATTCCAAGAAAACTTGAAATGGTCACTCACCCTCCACTCAGTAGATTCCATTAAAACTGCCTCTTTTAAACTTAGTCCAGACACGTGCCTGTTCTTTTTATGTCTAAAATACATGTTGAAGTTTTCACAGGAGTGAAAGCAGAAGGTATAGGCATGTCCTGGAGTAGCATCTGACCACCCCCTTCACCCGCGATAGCGCATCGATACCGGGATGGTTTGCAGGGAGCTGTTTTTAATGGACAGCTCCCAGGTGACACCAGACACGGCTGTTGCAGCAGCCGCAATATCATACATCCTTGATTGAACTTTGATTAATTTTCCAGACTTTCAGAGCCTGTGGCAAAAGGATCCACAGCGGTAGCTACAGCCATTAACTTCATCTTTTGTGATTTCTCCTTCATTATATTTGGGTCTTGATTGAACTTTGTTCCAAGTTAGTAGCTTTTGGCTATGGACAAGGGAGATAAGACTTTAGAAATGGAGTGCAGAAGGATAATATGTGAAAAACTTGCAGTGAAAGCTGCCTGGGTAGTTGGTGGTAGCTTTGGATATACCTTGGTGATGTGAGTGGCGTTAACAAAAATGTTGGAATTCTGCCTAACACCAGTCTAAACAACACAAACCATCACTTTGCAGCCATAGTCCAAATGTCTTCCAACATTTGTGCATAACGGATGTCATTTTATTATGCTGAACAAATTCAAAGTTGCTCCATTCACATAATGAATAAAATTACCATTCCTGGCCAATGCCAGAACTTTACAGAAGCACTTGTTTAAAATACATGAATCGCCTCAGTGGCTTCCAAAGATTATTTGCGGAGTGTGCTGCTAAATGGTGCAAGCAACTATTCCACTATTTGTCTGCTCAACAGGACAACTTTATACTGTAAAGTCAACCTAGTGTCTGTTATATTACCTTGCCCAAAAAACCAGTTTATCAGGAGCTAGGACAAATCTTACAGTTCTTGGGAAAAAATTTAAACCTGATAATACTTTACTGAAAATCTTACACTGAATTTTTGCAAACAATCCTTCAGTGTTTTCACTACCTTAATCTCTCCCTTAGTTTTTGGTCACAGAATGTCTAAATATATTACTAGTAAAAGAACATTTCAGTTTTAAGATTACTTCACAAAAGAAGAAAAAAGTCTGGTTTTCCTACTCTTTTTTTTTTTTTCAATTAATGCTTGAATCTGTCACTGCAATATATTCTCAGAATCACTTACATCTAGTTTTATTGCCTGCTGTTGGTATTTGCCAATGGTGGTGTATAGAAATGGCATGCAGAGGTGGCTGTAGCAATCTGTAGAAATTTTTGCCAGAACCTACAAATACTGTGAAAAAGCCCCTTTCAGAACGTGAAAACTGAAATTAACTGAGGGGAAAAAAATATTAAACTATTAAGGGCGATTCAAAATCCACTATGAATCAAAGATATATATGATGTTTCCATAACATCTGACACAATGAGGCTTTGTCCCTACAAGAGGCCTCTGGGCATTTCTGATATAAGCAATAATAGATTTGTCTCTGGGAAGCTTTGAGTTATTGTGGCACCTCCAATACAGGCAATCTTTGAAATAATTGAAATCCTGGAAATAAAAGCAACCTTTTAAAAATAAAATACATACATACATATACATACACACACATATATAAATAAATATAAGTTTTCCTTGCTTTAACCTTTTTATTCATTGCCAAGAATAACTGGCTGAGGAATCGGCATCTGCCATGAGCTCTCATTTATTTTCCGATGCTGCCTTGCCCCATTGCCCAGGCGGTCTCCGCAGTTCCCCTCCTCTCATCACCTCACCACTTTGCCTTCCTCTGAACCCAGGACAGAGAGCAGCCTTCCAGCACAGAGTTCTTTGCTGCTTACAGACACCCTGGCTTTCCAGCCCCTTTCCTCCTCCTGCCAGTCCCTGTCTCACTGAGCTTTTTGACAGGAGACTGATTATACAGAAAAAACAGAAGCCCTCTGCTACCTGGTATTTTTTAGGCCGCATTAATAACAGACTTTTATACTGGAAATTATTAGCTTAAATGTGTTCAGACTGGAACTAAACTCCTTGTCAGCTCAAGCTGTATCTATCTGGGTGATCTGGACACTAGACTTGGGTGAAGTGGCTGGATGCTTATTTAGACAGCTAGTAACTTTGGGAACTAAATCACTTGTGGGAATGTTTGAATGTTGCAACAGGTAGAAGCAATCCAAGAAACACAAAGTTGCTATGAATAAGTGTTGTGTTGGTTACTGAGTCCCGCGAATTTTAGCATCCATGCTGCTTGAAATGCACTTGAACAAGTACAACCCTTTTTTAGGGTGAGACCAGAGTTGCCCTGTTAATAAGTTTGAAGCACTGGACTGGTTACCAGGGCTTTCCCTCCGTTAATACCCTGGTTTAAAATAATAGGGGAGTATGCATAGCATGAGAAGTGGAAAAGAAGCAAAGTGCTTCAAGACCAACCACTTTTTAGTGTACATTTGGGGATTGCTTGGAGGAATGCCAGGCCTAGAACAAGGTGCGAAATCATACAATTAAAAGAAGGATGGCAGGTGTAAAACAGAAGTCTCTTATGGAGCAGTGGTTTGGGGTATAATATCTGCAGGAAGCTGACTGCCAGGCTGACACAGAACTGATTGAAGGAGGAGGCCTGGCAGGATTACCACAAGGAAGTAACAAGCCTTCAGGTATACTAAACACATACAAGGTTTGTGTGACTTTTCACAAACCTCCTTTTCTCTTTCATGTTGTCATAATGTTAAAATAAACCATACAGCAGTGGTAAGAAGGAGCCTAAGGCTCCTACAGAGAAGAGCTGAATGGTCATTGCCCTATATGATGTGAAAGTGACTATACTGCAACAGCCTGTACTGGAGCAGCATGGGGTTAATGGGAGTTCAGGATTACTTTTGATGCCTTTTTCTATGGCTCAGACAGGTGTCCCCTCCTGCTGAGGGTCTCCACAAGCTAAAGGACTTTATCCTGCCTTTGCACAACGTGACTTGTGTCGCTTTGCTTCAAGGGAAGCAGGATCAAGCCCTCTCGCAGTAACTGTGAGACATTGTCATTAGTCCAGCCACATGCCTTCTTCCAAAGCCCCTAGCTTGTCAAAATTTTCTGCACTAAACTCTTCACCCAGATATGGCTCTACCATACACAGCTTGCCCAACAAATTATTAAGAGAATATTCTTTTTGAACTGTCTCTTCTACAAGCAGGAGATGCAGCTGGCACCCAGCCCCTGTGACTCTCTAGTAAAGGAGCACTAAACCTCTACGTTGATTAGACAAAAGCCTGAATAAGGGAAAACCACTGAGCTCAACATAAGCATTTAGTGCTATCTCCTTTTGAAATCACTCACGCTAAAATGATGCTGTGATATTGTCAGCACAAGCTTTATTTAAAAACTGTTGCAATTGTAAACAGAAATTAAATACTTGGTGTGATCTTTCATTTTTGCTGCAGTAAAGAAGGGCCACTAAGAAGGAAATGCCTTTTTGGACTCTGAATATATTCAAATCCTCATTGGTAGAAATCAGTTTAGTTCCAAAAAATGCAATTTATATGAGATCTGTAATTAATTCCATATACCTCTGATGCCATTCTTTCAAGTAATTTAAATGCATTTTATAAAAAAAAGCACCATTAAAACATCACAACCCTCACTGTAAACTTAGCATTATCTCCCTTTTACAAACTGGTAAATTTGTGATTTACCCAAAATTATATAATAAACTTGTAACAGGGCCAGCATGTCATTCAGTCAGTTCTGTGGCTTCATCCTCCTCCCAAGAATAGCACTTTTCCCTGACCATCATTTCAGCAAGCAAGAGACAACTGCTGTTTATAAAAATACAGAGTATAGGTACAATCCCTGCCTTTACAAACTCTTCTTCTATAGACTCAGAAAAAGACATCTTTGTGCAGAACCATCATATTACACCGGCCAGTAAAGAGAAATAGCAGAGCCTTTGCAATACATCTGTTTTAAAAAATTGTCTTCTTTAGAAAGCTCTAAAAACTCATTTCTAGCCATAGAAATGGTGTGTTCTGTTTATCGAGATGCTTTCTTTGTACTCCAAACTACATTATCTGGATGACATTCATTGTGAAGCATCAGCCTCACAGAATGTGAAACACGTGTTTACAAGGGAGGAGGGATGCAAGCTACTGTTATAAACAGATTTTGTGATGTAAATAAGGTGTTGGAAAGCCAGTTTGTGACAATGCCAGTATTTGGTTCCTCTTTAGTCTAATTAGAAACTGCTCTGCAGAGACAGCCATTAGCAGAGGAACACGCTGCTTATTTTACTTACCAATTAAAGCGCTGCATCGCACCTAGCCAGTCATAATTAGAGAAACTGGCACAATGAGCATAAATAAACAACAGTTGTGATCAGGAGTACAGCAGATATCTACTTTATTACCTCCCTAGTAAAGAAGCACAGTCTGAAACAACAGGTGTTCATCAAAGACCTGCAGTTTGCAAACCTCAGGGTGACCAACAACTGTATCCAGGACTAGAAATTACCCACTGACCTCTTAACATCTATACTGAGCTCTGAACACTCAGCTAACTTTGCAATGTGTCTGACAAATAAATAAGCCAGTAAAATAAGATGAATTTTGGGAAAAGACAGATATACATATTTAAGAGCATTTGCTCCTCCTCTCTGAAATCATACAGTTCTTTACCAGGAAGCAGAAGCATCACTCATGCCTAGAGAACACAGAGGGGACACCAGGTCCAGCACCCTCCTGTGATGCTTTAGGCGAAAACAAACCCAATTCCCATGGCCAGTACCTTGCACCAAGCAGTTAGGGCTGCAGAGCAGGAGTAACATTTGCACTGATCTCCTCTTAACTTATAAGTATTTATGTTTGTTTTGGTTTTTTTTCTTAATTTATAATAATTGCATTTTTAAAAACAATGAATTTGAGTTTCACTTAATATTAACAGTAGAAAGATTGTCAAATTATTTTCCAAGTACAATTTGGAAAATATGAGCAGCTCATATTTTTATTTTGGGTCAGACTGCTTAATCTGGGTCAAAAATATTTTATTTCAGATTCAGATGGTTTCTTTAAAGTTAAATTTAAACATGGTAAGTTTGTTAATGTTTTTAAAATACTTAAGCAACTTGGGTGTCAAGTGAAGCTGCACAAAGGCTGTCACTGAATCTGCAATTAAAAAACAAATGAACAAGCCTCAACCATATGATAGAAAGGTTTTCTCTATTTCTTACAAAAAATGATCTAGCTTTTCAGACTACAAAACCCACAGACCCCACGCTAGCACAAGCAGATATTTAAAATTATGTTTTATTTTAGCTGTTGAGGGAAGGCATCAAATGGACATTTGAGTGGCCTGAAAACAGCGACTAGGTGTGTGCGCTTTGCCACCCTGTCCCACCTACCACCCCAATCTAGCTCTGGAGAGACCAGCTCTAGAAAAACATGTTCTGTTTTCACAGCTCAATCAAATCCCTACTTTCCCTGATCCTGCTGAATATGATCTCATTTACCAAAAAAAAAAAAAAAAAAAAAAAAAAGATGGCAGTTTCAGCAATGTGTACACCTTCCCATGTGAGAACTAAACTGAATCCATATGGGAACTGAACTGAGACCTATCAACTTTCACTTCTGCATGGTGGAACAGTTTCCAGTCATCATTACTGAGGTTAAAGCAAGACACTAATCCATCCTGTTTTACAATTATCTGTACTATGTTTTCTGAAATTCATTCTGCTGTGCAATGATCTCATGTAGAAGAGTGATGAGCCACAGATTAAGTTTTAAATGCCAGCATTTTATCTCTGTGGAACAATGATGGTTTTTATTTGTAGAAGATGTGTTTCATCTCTTTATGTCCAGCAACACCAATACACTATTGGAACAAATGTCACATGTTTCTTTGTCCACTTACACAGCCATGCAAGTGATTTTAGGGATTTCTTTCAATCACACCTGGAGTACCAATGATCTATTAAGAACAGGTGAGAACAACAGGAGGGTGAACATGAAAGTGAAGCAAGGCAGGTTTTGGTGAGCAATTAAATACCTTTGTGCTTATGCTCACTTATTTTACCATCTGTAAAAGAAACCAAGGACCTCTATCCAATGTAACCACTGCATTTCACATTTCTATTCCAGGACACCAGCTTTTTAGTATCTGAAGACAATAACTGACACTGACTACAAAACCACACTGGAAAAGGGACATAAAGCACTGAAGAAAGGGAATTACACCAGTGATGTATTTGACTTGCAGGTTTGGTTTACTTATTTATTAGGGTTTTTTGGAAGTTCACTTCCTGCATGCCTCTCAGCTAAAGTTCTTTTTAGTTTTATTTATGTCCTAAACCAAACACGCACACCCCCACACCCACTCCCCTTTTAAAATGAATGGATGTGCTCCAAAGCACACCCCTGGGCAGCTGTTTGTACCCCAGAAGAGTCCGCATTCTTCTGTCCTCACTACTGTGTCTGTAAAGGCTGCTGGAAGGCGTGGGTACCTGTTTTGATCTGCAGTGTCACATTAACAGGCAGATAACATTGAACCATAGATCCACTCCTCAGTGCCTGACAAAGACAGGAGACTTCGACACAATCTGACTGTGACCTATTTCAGAGTAGCTAGAAGAGATTGGGGTTTTTGGCTGGAGAAGTATTTGGAGGACTGGGTAGGAGCAGCGCCTGCTCTGCATATGCACTGACTGTTCTTGGCTCATGGGTTTATATACAGCAGTGCTCGTCTAGAGAGCTGCCTGTGTATGGCTGGGGAAGAGACCATGCAGATTCACCTTGCCTTGGTCACCTCTACACAAGATTAATGTAGTGCATCCCTCTTAGCTGGGCTGAAAGTAGAGCAGGTGCAGAAAAGCATCTGTTTTCCCCCAGAGCTGAGAGAATGCATGTGAGCAGGCAACACCTGCACGCAGGCCGTTCACTCGGTTTGGGTGACTTCCTGGAGCCATTCATTGTGCTACAAAAGTTTTTTCCAAGTCCTGTGTAGTTCTAGACTCAGTCATAAGGGATATCCTCGCACTGAAAGTACTGTCACAGCTATTAAGATCTGCCAGGAAGCTCTTGCTGTAAGACTGAAGTAAGATCTCCTGGGACTGGCAGGCTCTCAACTAATAGTCTCAGCCTTTGAAATTCATTCCCTTTGGTAGCTTCCCAAAGCTAGATGCTAATGACCTTAGGCATGATGCAAGACCTCTTTATTGGTGTAATTTTTATTTTTATTTTTTTAAATTCCTGAGGTAGCAATCAAGCCAGACATTTCTTATCTTTGGAGAAAGCGTCCATTTTAGCATTGAAAGGAACCACCTAACTTTCCCAGAAACATTGTCTGAATCACTCTTAGATGTAAAAAGGTCATTCACACTCAACAGCATTCAACAAAAAAAATTTTTGAATGGTTCTTTATATAACAAAGCAAGACCTTACAATGCAAGTTTAAGCTCAAATACCTTTGGATTTATATACATTTATTATACAGTTTTCCAGGAATTTGGCCTAATGGGCTAAATGCTGACTTTGGACTTGAGAGGCTTGGGTTATATTCCCAGCCTTCTGCTGGACGACTGTGGGACTACAGGTGAGTCCAGGTCCCTCTCGCTATTCCCTGGGCAGTGGGGTTTGCCCTGTTCACAGACGCAAGAGAGCACCTTGGGCTGCACGGCTAGGGGCTGTGTCAGAGCCAGGCAGTCCAGTGCTACTGTTCCATTAGTTATCCTCTTGTAAAGTTTTGAAAACCAGATGCTCAAAAGAAAGGAACTTGAGTAAACTGATTTTTAGCACAACAGTCTCCTGACTTCTCTGATAATTAGTAAGTGTCAGCAGAGGATATTCCAAAAGTTTATTCTCTCCAGGCTTTCACTATCTTCAGTGCAGAGGGAGAGGCTCCTTCTGCAGGCATTTCAAAAGAGGAGCCTAACGCAAATATTCTGCATAGCTCTGCACAGTCCTCTGTGGAAATGTTGCTACACAGGGCCTAGGAAGATTAGCTTCATCAAGCACCATCTTTCCTCCCTTCCTTCTCTCTTGCCTACAAACATATTGAGGAAAACACTACCAAATCAAGGAAATGTCATAAAACTACAGACTTGTAGTTTAAATTCCCTTTAAAGCATATTTAAAATTAGATCCCAGTATGTTATCAGTGATAAAAGCAGCAACAGTGACTGTGTTCCAGCACAAAGATACAGTAAATAATAACAGGACACTTTGGTATTTTGCAGTAAATGAAGTTTAGTTTGAGACTGTTAAATATCTTGACTGTTTTCTTGGATGTGCATTTTATAACAAGTCCACAAATGCTATCTATGAACCTTCTCAAAAATGAGTTCTTGCTCAATATTTCAGTCAACTACCATAAATATAACAAAACCATCTGCGACTCACTTTCACAAGAAAACAGGCACAAGACCCAGGTTTTCATCCTGCTGCAGCGAACTTCAGCTTCTGAACAGACAGAACCCCAAACTAATATATAACAGACAATGACAGACTTGCCTGTTTAAAACAGCTCTGTAATTCTAACCAGAAACAAAGGCATTGACATGTTGCTGTTTCTCCAGTTTTAAACTTAAGGGAAATCATTATTTTTGGGGGTACTTTATCTAGTCTTATCATCTCAGCATTAGGTCATTAGTGCACACAAAGATGCAGCACTAACTAGGTGAGCACAGAACAATGGAGGGCTTCACATCACTCCTACAATCATGAAAAAGGAAATAATCACTGTCAAGACTTAATAGGAGGAAGCAAACCATGTTTAAAGAAACTCATCCCTAGAGATTTTCACCTGCTGACAAAATCTCTTTTCTGAATGGGCAAATAATTCATTCAGCTACCTCTCTCTCAAATTCCGTGGGCTGCATCTGTTCATTTGCCCAAGGAACCTACACAGGTATCAGCATCGAACTAGGGTTAAAGGTTTGGAAACAGCTATCACATTAGCTGTTATCTGGAAATGAGGTAAGAGCATAAACTCTGCAACTGGAGCCAAAGGATGGAGATTCACACCGCGTCTCAGTAGCAGACTCCTGCTTTCTGTGCATTAAAGAAATATAACCTCAGCTGAGCAGTGGGGTTATACTGCATCTCCTGTACTGGACTTTGAGAAGCACCCAGCACAGTTTGCCATGCTAATGGCATTTAAGCTCTTTCCAAAGGTTGTCCCCAAAGACATGACTGGGGACTTGTCCCACCCTGCTTTTACACTGGCTGGAGGAGCTGATGTAGCAGAAGCGGGCAAGCACTCGCTGTTAAATATTCTTTGACAGGCACTGCTGCAGTACTCTGCAGGATTCTGATCAGTCGCACGGCTTTTACAGTTCAATTGTGGATACTTTCAGAGTATTTCCAATGATCTATTATTAATTGCTAAGAATTACATTCCAGTCTTAAATTCAGAAGGGAGAGAAACTGTGCAGCTTTCAGCTGTCAAGGATAGTAATTCAGTACTTAAATCATAAGCATTAGAAGCTGTAAGTGGACTGATTTAGACTAATTTGCATAACCTTGTTCATCTAGGTGAAATCTGTAAATAATGAAAAAAAACCAGGGAAAGGGCATCAGGGAAAGAAAAAAGGGAAAGCTGGTATCACTAAACCAGCATACAAGTGATTAAATCAATGATATAAAGATGTGCTGGTGTCAGTATTCTAGTGAGAAGTGAGGACTACAAGCTCACTGCAAAGTGTAAAGAAGCTGTACTTGGAAAAGGTGAAATAAAGGGAAAAATGCAGATTTGCAAGTGAGATCCTTAGTATACCTCAGCGTGGTATAAGACCATTTCCCGCTGACCTGGGGCTTTGTCCTGTGTTTATGCAAAGGAAAATGACAATGTTAACTGGTTTGTAAAATAAAGACCTGGTGGATCTGCAAAATAGTCTGCTGCTTGACTTTTCAGTGAGGGTATGCATTCCACGGCTGTATAAAGAAAAGGAAAAAAAAAAAAAAGAAAAAAGAGGACTGGAAACTCCACCTGGATGCTATCAGTCTTGCCCAAGTAAACAGTACTGACATTAGTGCTAGCCTGCTGAGTGGTACAGGTTAGGAAGGGTCACAAAGGCAAAACGGTGACCAAACGTGCCTTGAGGTAGAGATGCTCTGGAATCTGTCACAAAAGGAAAGAGCTGAAAGCTCATTTTATCTAGAAGTCACTTCATTTTAGAGTTCAAAACAATTAAAGACATTGAAAGAATTGTACAAACATGGATTATAGGAAGACAGAAACAATCTCCTTTTTCATGTAAACATGCACTCAAGTACATGCACACGGTGTGATGTGTATTGTTCTTGAGATAACAGTGCAGCACACCCATAAAATGGCAAGGGAATGTATGAGAGATATCACAAAAAAACAAACCCAGGAAGTTTTCCTCAGAATACTAAACAAATATTCACACCCATGTAATATAACTAAGAATTTTTGTTTAAAAAAAAAAAAAAAAAAAAGCCTTCAAGAGGCAAATGCCATGAAAGAATTTCATTGTCATGTCCCAATAGCTAAACAAAGTTTTTTCTGAAGCTCCTTGAGATACACTTTCTTTTGACACTCAGCTTGTTAAGTTGCAGCCAAATCTGCAAACCAGGGAAATAGATATTTGTATATATTAATCGTTGAGTTGTAACAACTTTTTCATGAGGATTTTTTTCACATAGCTTTAAATTCACTTGAAAACCTTATTAAGGGAAACAGTCTACAGTAATTACTCACTTTTCTGCTTTGTTTTCCTTCTCTTCTGTCTACAAAAGCAACCCTGAAACTACACCTGAAAACCTCCACTCATGAAAAATAAATTTTACCAGTAATACTCTTTTGCAAGAAAAGCTACATAGATGAAAGATTTTTTTCTAATATCCCTTCCAGTTCCCTCCCAATGCTTTAGCCCATACCAAGGAAATGGAACAACGCATGAATGATACTTGCATTGGCACTAAGCAACAAGACTCAAAGTGTTCACATATTTTGACAATCTACAACCAGGGTAGGAGGCTATGGCTAACTTGGAAATGAAATGGTTAATAAAACTTAAACACTGATCCTTTTCCAGGCATGTTCAAATAACACAGTAAAAAAAAAAGCCTCAACTGTAAAGTGAAGTTCTGAACTAATTTTACTTCTCCTACAGCATGCCAGGAAGTGTATTACATGCCATTGGCGAGATACCAAACCTGTGACTCTAGGGGGATGACTGAAGGAATCCTCACAATTCTACATCTTGGAAATAAACTCCATGCTAGAAGGAAAAGCTCTGTAACACATGCCATCTGGTACCATTTACCTTCTTTTTATGAGAAGGGAGAAAAGACACAGAGGCTGCTTCCTCACCAAGACACAGTGGGCCAACCCAACTCTTGGTAACAGCAGCAAAAACAGCAACTCAGCCGGTGCTCTTCTCTCCCAGTTACATCTCTGTAGAACACTGGCATTTCCATAAGTCTCGATGTCAATCTGAGTTATCTCAGATTTATAACAGGAAGCCTATTATAATAACTGGGAGTGTCATTTGGCCATTAATTGCAGGAGAAGAGCATCTAATTGCATTGTAAATAGAAAGGGTTATGCTGAAGCCACTGTACTGTGCTGAACTCAGCTCTCACCTCTGCTGTATGATTTTTCCTTTAAAACATAATTTGCATTGTCTTAAGCAAAAATTGAAACTATGTCAAAAATTGAAAATCAAGTGTTTTACTTAACCTTAAAATAAGTAAATAAAACCGAAATGAATATATCGTACACAGAAAATCCAGATGAGAAGCAATTACACCTTCAGGATTACTGAAAGGATGTTTCAGTAATTCTTTGAGAAACACCTACTTTAAGTAAAGGAGAAAAATTAAAATACAAATAAGAATCTTACCCAGATAGTTAAAGAAATGCCTACTATTCATTCCCACTGCCCCAGTAAACTGTCCTACCTATTTTTTATCCTGCTAGAAGTTGAAATAGAAATGGCTATGAGCCAGTGTGAGTTCGCCCCAAGGAAATTCCTGCAGAGTAGCAGGAGGTATGCTGGGGACGTGACTTGAGCATTTCTGCATTCCAGCTCTCTCCAGTGGCTGTAATGACCCAGCAGGGCCATCTGCAGCCACACTTCAGTTTGGGCAACACCTAGGCTGCTGTAGCCTGGGGTACGGACCAAAGTACCTCATTTGGCTGAGACAGAGATACTGAAATGCTATTAAGCTCTCTTCCTTGTATATAAAGTCCTGTACTGATTACAGTGATTTATTTGGGTCATTCATTAAACTGTTGAAGGACTTGGCCCATGTAAGTTACAGTTAGTGTTCAAATCTCATGAGACAAAGAACACCTCATTTATATATTTATAATGATAGGAAATCACCAGCACAATAAAAATCAATAATTTATATCATAAGGCCCTGCAATACTATTGTAACAATCTGTTCCACAATAAAGCAGCATAAGTGTTTATTTATATTATATACTATAACCATAGTTTGTATCATGAGTGGGGTCTATTTTCCCCTGAGTGCAAATATTTAAGTGCCATTAATGTTAACAAGAGGTTACCTACCATGTACTTTGGCAAGAGAATAAAACCTGAATTTTAACATTAATCTTAAGCAAGCTTTCAACTTGAAAGAATCTTGAGAGTATCTTGTATTAACACTATCTTAATTGCTTTGAAATCTGGATTTTGCGTGTAGCATATACACAGATAAAACCAACTCATGTTAACTTTGAATTGCACATTTTAGGATAATGGGAAATAATTGTGTGTCACCCTTCTGTAAACTGCATAGCTTGCTCTGTGAAGGCACTGTTAGCAGAGACAACGATAAAATCTTAGAAGAATTCTCTCAATTTCTAGGAAGATTTTTTTTTCCCTAGCCTTGCTTCACAGAGGAATATTAACGCATAGTATTTTTCACAATAAGAATGGTGGAGGAAATTCCTATTATATTTGAAAAAGAAGCAACTTCTTGGCATTCTCTACAGTTTGGGGAATCTCCTTGTTCACATAAGCACTCTCACCGAGGACAGTGAGGTAGCATAGATATATAGCACAAGTAGAATCTGGCCCTTTTCATTTTGTGAAACTGCTTTGATCACGACTCTCTCAAGACATTATTTTAAACTAGAATGCAATTGACCGCTATTGCACCATATGTTCCTTATGTGTGAGCTCTGTCTTGTTCATTAATTTTTATGCCACTGCTGTTGGAATTCAGCCAGTGTAATGTGGAGGCAATTAGCAATGTCAGAGTGTTCATGCCAGCATATAATGAGAGAGAGAGAAAAAGAGAGAGAAATGGGGAGATTATACTTCCTGCTACAGGCAAGGGTCCTCTTCAGAGGATTTTCTTTCTTTTTTTTTTTTTAAAGTTATTTGAAAACTGAAAAAATCTAATAAAACCAGACAGGTGACGAGAAATAAAAGTATTGTTATAGAAGTCAGATTTACTCACTTATAAAAACTCTCCCATAGCTTTTTATTATGTTCACCTATTTTCAGAGGATGAAACTGAAGACGCCCTCTGGCCTGATGACCTTGTCTTCTAATCTTACAAACACTGCAGTCTGGTTTAGCTCTGTACAAAATGCTTAATTTTAGGCTAAAAAACAATGCATGCATATACTAGAACATAAATGTACATTAAATAATACATGATCAGTAAATGCTATGTCATAGGAACAAGTCTTTAGCTTATTGCTTTCTTAAAAAAAGAACTACTGCAAATCTTGCCATCTGAGATCTACAATCTTTGCCATTCTTGTTGCTATTTGTGTTCTATAAATTTTCAAGATAGAAAAGTAAGATATATGCCTGAAATTCCAAGGCATACTGGAGACCTCACTAAAGTATCCACCTCTTCCCATTCTAAGCGCACACACACGGACAACACCCCTTCCCTTCCAGTGAGGAAATGCGCCAGTTTCAGAATATAGTTTCTGCCTTATCGCAGGATACAAACACCTAACATAAATACTGCAAAAATTCTTCAGTATTAGAAATCTTGTGCCCACAAATCCAAAAGTAGAACTCCCCTAGAATTATATCTTTCACAGTATCTTCTTGGTGAACTCTGTATTATTCTCCCATGAGACAGAAGATAAAAAAACCCCACTATATACACAGAAACCCCTTCATAGTTCAAGACTTGATAGAATTTTGTTGTTCTTATGTAAACACCTACCAGTATGTTTACAAAGGAGATAACTCAGAAAAATCTAATTGATCAGGAGAATGGCTCAAACTGCAAAATCCGAATCCATATTCTCCTATGCTTCTTTCCACTTCACATCATAAGTGATTCAGACCCAGGCTTGGGTTTCACAGTCCATTAAGGAGACAGACAACTTTGAAGTTCACTGGGGACACAATTTTCAGTTCTGTAGTGTTTAATGGTTTAATTATCTATTTGCCTGTGAAGTCATTAAGCAACTCTGCACTAGTAACATGGTTATTAAGAGATACCTCCCACTGGTATTTAAATACCAGTCACACTAGCATGGTGCTACTTGTGGTAAGGGTCTTGTGGCTTAGTGGCAGCCTTTCACTTTAGAAAGCTTGGCAAGTATATAAAGGTTGTTTGACTAATCCACCTTAATTCCTACTGGATATTTACCCTCATTACAAAAATCACAGCATCTGGCCAGCTTCATAGCATACAATCGTCTTTAAAGAATTCCACTCAGAGGTTATCAAAGGTGTTGCTGCACTGAATTAACACACAAAGAGCCTGATCCAAAGCCCACCGAGGTCCAAGTCATGGCTTATTGGGCTGAGAAGAAATATATGCAGTTTGGCAGTATGGCCTGCCTAGGACCCAGCTACTGTCATTTGTTCAAACTTCATGTGCAACAGAATTCAGTCACAGTTTTTAGTAAATTTCTAAAGCAGCTCAGGAAAGTGTCAAAAGCTTTGTAAATTGAAAAAGTTTTAGTGAAACTTAGTAAAAACTGAATGTTTTGGTAGTATGACATTATGAATTTTCACTTAAAAGTTGGAATTAATCACTTAGTTTGATAAAATATTTTGTTTTGAAAGTACGTTTCTTCTGTCCAATTCATTTGGACTCTTATATTGCATACTATATTTAATATTGAGAAACAGAAGTGGAAAAAAGCTGGGAACTTGCAAAAGGACAGATTTCTGTAGCTTAGCAGCTTCCACGTGTCTGTCTGTGTCTTCTTCAGTGGATGCAGTAAGAGACCTGCACAGCTATTTAAATCAAGAGCAAACCCCACCTTTATATCAGAGACAAAAAAAATCGTATCTAGACATTACTGAACATCTACTTTTTCTACTAGTAAAGGGGACAAGTTATGTGCTGGCATAAGTGCAATGAAGTAAACTAAATTATCAGAGCGATACAGTTTAACTGATAGGAGTGAGCAAAGCATTGAAATTTGGAAAGTATGTGCTTTGCTTACTTTCATGTTGTTTGCAGTAATAATACAGGGGAGTTTCACTTTAATTGCATGTTAAGAATAGAAAAAGAAAGGAGAAGGCTTAGAGGGCAGTCATGAGGTGATTGGATTAAGGAACAAAACCCAGCACTACTGAGTAGCAGGGTAATTCTTCAGTCAAGTGTTATTAGAACAATTAATATAGTCCTTCCACTGCAAACTAATCCAGTGACTTCAGTTTCCTCTGTTAGTTTTTTTTTTAAGTTTATATGTTTGCATGTAGCATGCAAGACCAATCTAGAAAAAAAAAGATCTTTTTACAGAAAAACTTTACAGAACCTAGCTTTACAGAAATCTCACATTGATAGCTAGATTTGCTCTCAGACATTTGCATCGCAGTTTCAATCGACTGTCCTCCACCTTTTCTCATCACCCATGAAGTGTCACAGTGAACCCTGCTCACTCAGTGTGTGCAGTTGTCTGCCCTGTGGCTCTCCTCTGGCATTCACTTCTGAGGCCCTCCTCCCCGCAATGTACCTAATGTGTTCAGACACCAGGGACACAGGGAGAGGCTGTGCATTCAGCATAAGGCATGACAGAAATGCCAGCTACAACCACAAACTTGCCCCAACCAATTCTGCTTCCGATATAAACTGTGCGTCAGGCACAGTGTTGGCAGAAAGCAGCTTCATGGGCAAATGGTGACGAGGGCAGCAGAATTTTATTTCTGAAGCAAATCTCCATTTTCTCCTGTCCTTGTCTAGAGCTCTCTTTCTACAAGGCCAAGGTATTCACACAGTATGAAAGACAAATTCAAATTTCCCCTGCCTCAAAATCTAAGGAATGTGCTGCATACGGCAAAACTGCAAGCAAGCAGAAACAGTGCAAGGAGTCTTAGCCTCTATGAGGACCTAGGCACAGTGTTTGGTTGCTGAAAAGATACCTCCTAACACGTAGCGTGTAAGCCTCCCAAATGCTGTAACATACATACGATGTGACCTTGTCATCTACCTGGGACAGCACAAGTCTCCTACAGCTTAAACTCATGGGTATTTGATACTTAACTGAATTAACTCCGGTCACTTCTTCCCACTGCAGGATTTGGTGTGCCAGGCCCCCAGCAGCAGCACGCTCAGCAGCGCAGGTGTGTTCCCAGAGCTACTGCCCTAGGCATTGCTGCTACGGGGGCTGCTATACCAAGTCCATACTCTGGCCACAGTTTCAACGTTCCCCCCCTCCCAAAAGTGAAGACCAGAAGAATGCTCAATTCAAAATATAAGCTGAAATTCTAAGGTCATCAATCAATTTCAAGAGATGTCCAAGACAAAGTGATGTAGTTACGCCTTAATGTGATCCACAGCACTTGCTGGCAGAAGAAAAGAAACCCTGGCTCCAGAGGTCATCCTTTTGCCCACAGTTTTCAGAGGAAGGAATTGTGACATTTATGTTCTATCCTAGTTCTGAAATGGATCTACCATGTACTTTTAAGTACATCACCTAAAATTTCCCTACCTTCCTTTTCTCATATACAAGATAAACAACATTATCCATCAGCTGGCCCACTCATCTGGCTGAATTTATTTTTTGTGAAGGACTTGAGATCCTTTGGGATAAGATGCTGTATATGTGAAAACTATTATTACTCCATTCCTGTAATAACTCCAGAACATCTCAGGGAGTCCAACAGCAAAGCTCTCCCACTGGACACAAAAATAGTTTTACAAAAAAGTAAAAATTAAAATAATAATAGAAAACCTAACCTGGACATTGAGGAGAATTAAATAAGAGACTGGCTTGTAGTTTTCATGTGCAGCCATCTGAGTCAGCTCTCCAAGGAGCGCCAAGGGCTAAATTCATCCTTGAGCTATGCTGGCTTCTGCCAATGTAAACCAGGACATGCAGCCTCTGCCAGCAAGGCAGGGAGAGGCTGCAGCAGTGGAAAGCACCCACAGCCTTCCTCTTTGTTGGGGGTCTAAATGCAGCAGCAGTAGCACTAGGAGAGAGCAGCCTGGCCAGGGCAAGGTCACAGCTATGGCAACCCAAGGTGTCATGCTGTAAGCATCTGTTACCATGGGCTCTATTACAGAGATCCAAGTGGATTTTAAAGCAGTCTTTGTCAGAGCCTGCTGCAACAAGGAATAATGGTGACCAAACCTCTTTGCAAACCAAGGCAGGGTGAGCTTATAAATGGAAGTGTCACTGGCACACAGAGAAGTAAATCCACCTCTAGGGATTTTGTCCATCTTCATATATTTTTGTGCTGTTTGTATCACTGGCCAAGTTTGCCAGCCTGTGTTGTATAACACAACAATGTGCAGCCAGACTGAGCCCACGATTTAACTGGGAAACAGCTGTGTGACTCAGATGTTTTAAGGGGAGGGCAGAATACTGTGTACAGAAAACTGTCCTCATTCCACCATGAACAAAGAGTGGCAAAAACACAGGCACCTCCACTATGCCAGCTATATTGCTGCAGCATAGCAGTACTCACTTGGCAAGATATAAAAAAGGAGATTAGCAAGTGTAATAGCATTTTACTGTGCTCTTTAGAGTGAAAAATCATTTGTATGTTACCACTACTGATGGTCCAAAACCACAATGCTGAAACTAAGCAGGGAATCCAGATGTGAACCTTCATCCAAACCCCACCCTCTGGGTTCAGCTCTTTGTTAGATCCAAGACTGGAAGGTACCTATTTTCTGTCTTCTGGGAGGCTGGCATTTTGCAAGGCCTCATCAAATTCATACACTTCACAGCTGAAAATCTTGGGAGGAGAATTTCAGTTTTGATTGCCACAAACCAGACTTGCCAACCTCACTGGCAACCCTCACAGTAAGTCTCAACCAGAAGCATGCACCAGTGCCCAGTCTCTCCCAGTGTGGAGCTCTGCCAGCAGAAGCCCAGGTATAGCTCCATTACATTAAGAGGACTGCTCCAAGTTTAATCTGGAGGAATACACAAAGATTTGGCTTTATGTAAAGGCTAAGTTGTGACTGAGTGTCTCATCTTGGTCCCCATTGGAGCGGAGCCCAAAACCACCACACGCTTTGGCACTGTTTGTTGTACTTGGCAATCTTTGCTCAAACTAGGTGGGTGCATTGGCAAGACTTGTGAGGAACCCCTCCTCTTTAATTGGTGGGAATGTACCTGTAAGGCTGAGCTGTGTTTGGTAAGGCTAAGTGTTCCCGCAAGGGAAAATGACTCGAGACAATGCAGTTGGTGTTTAGAGTAACAAGACAGAGGATGACTGAGGTGCTCTTTCATGTTACCTGGAGGCCCTTGTTAAGCTCTCTTTCTGCTTTCTGTTGTTTCACCATGAAACTGTGTCCCTTGCTTTAGTTAAAGGGAAAGCTGATGAAATAGCGAAACAGCCCAAAAGTGCTTTTTCCCCAGAACTTGAGAGAAAACTGAACCATATCTAGTTTCAGTCACTGTTTCTTTCCATGTCAGAGGTTAAAAAACAACACAAATGCAATTTTTGCCATGAATTGTCTAAAGCAAAGAAATTAAAAGCTACAACTGCTCAACTGCTGCTCTTTTTAATTTATTAAAATAATTTCTTACAGACAGGAAGATTACATGAAAATTAAACTTTGTTCTACATAAATGCTGCCTAGCACTTTTTTTTTTAACGTGACAGCACTAGGAGTTGGTGATGATTATACATTTCCTAAAGCTAAGTATACATTTCATGCATTGACTTGAGAGCTATTACTTCTACAAGCACAGAATATAAGGAGTTTAAGCTGTGTTGCAATTTTAACATTATCAGGAGTGTTTTCTCCAAGCCCCATACCTTTGCCTTAGATGACAGAGGGCTGTATATCACTTCCTGCACAAAATTAAAGATGTTCAGAAGTATGTGACCTCTGCTGTCTGAACTAATGGAGTCTCAGATACCTCAAGACTGAAATTATTACAAACAGATAGCTGAAATATCATATCTCATCTTCTATTCAGCAGAGGGCAGTGGTAGATAAAAGCCAGGCACACCTATTAACCTATTTAAAGTCCTGTCTCCAAACTGGTTGGCTGTCATGAATCTAATGGCAGCAAACACAGTGGATGGACAGAAACAAGAATGGTGCGTTCAGTGCCTTTGGTCATGTTCTCTGCTCACTCTCTCCCATCTCCCCTCCTACCCCCCACTTGCACCTTTTTTTTCCTGCAATGGATGTTATCATCAAGGCCAAATGCCTTGGACAAGGTGTTCCCCCTGAAAAGCCATCAGGAAATAAAAATGCTCAGAACCTTGTGGGATCAAGTTCTTAATGGCTCTAAATGAGAGTAAGGTAAACACATGCACATGTGCATGCATGCACACACACACCCGCATCTATTTGTCAGACCTTTTTACCAGACAACAGGAACACAAGTTGGAAAAAGACTGTTGCCTAGTGGCAGGGGCACTCAGAAGCACAGGGGGGAGTAAGTTTCAGTGCACTCCCTGCACTTAGCAAATTAAATTAATCAATTCATTATACAGTGTTATGGTTACAATTAGATATAAGCACCAAGACATACAGGAAGAATGCTACATGTTGCTACATTAGCTCACAATTACACATGCACTGTCACTTCACAAACACCGACTTCTCAACCTCTGCAACCGAGCAGGAAAAGATAAATACATACATTGCTGTACATTTAAATTTATGTACATGAATATATATATATATATGAACAACTGTACATATTCTAACTTTCCCTGATCTAAAAGGTCTAATCTTGGCAACCTTAGAGCATAGAAGAGCAGAAGCAAAACCCTACTGAACAATGGAGAGATTCCAAGTGGAAGCATAAGACCAAAGAAATGGGGGCCAGGTCAGGAACACTGGAAACAGAATTCTGAAATAACTCTTACTGTATCTGTTTTCAGGGGAAAAAAAACCAACTTTGCAGCCTCACTTATTACAGGTAAGGGATAATTCTGCCACAATGGAGTATATCTTTATGCCTTATTGCAATTATCTTCAAAGAGAATTACTGTTGAATGCAAGAAGCATGGTGTGTGTATGTCTCTACATACTTACACAAGCTGCTAAATCGTGAATGGCAAGAAATACTGTTTAATTAAAAAAAAATCCCCTGCACCTTAACTGGTTGGGGGGAAGGCAATGACTATTACATGCAGCTTGCCACACATGCAAGTTACTGCAACATTTCTAAAGACCAGACAGTTTTACCTGCCCGGCTGCAGAGTGGACAAGACACGCAAGTGGCACACTGGTGCGACTGACGAGTACCGTCCTGTAAGGCTTTGCCTCAGCACGCCTACACCTGCATCCTTCCTCGGTTCTGTAGGCTTCAAGTTCAGTTTGGTCTACAGACTTTCCAGAAACCTATCTGCAACTGTCAGACTTTATAGCTGCTGAATGACACTTCCTATCAGCAGCTACTTAATGAAAGAGGCTTTCCAAGAGAAGGATCAAGTGTCAGTCTACTTTGCCCTTCTTCTCTTCTGGAAGGCTGTGCAGATCCAAATGAGAAAGACTATTGAGCTGCCCTCTCTCTCACAGGATTCCACTGCTGTGCTTTAAATGTGGCCATTTCGTCACTGGGCTGTTATCTCTTCAGCTAGAATGGATTCACTGGGGCAGAGTGCGATAGGTTTTCTTCCCACCACACAGCACTGCTGAAGGCACTACTTGTGTCTTTGGTCATGGGGAAGTCACAGCTGAGTAGCTCTGCCAGCCCACATCCGAATGGTGGCTGCATCTAGCCCTGCTCTTCAGAGCCCCATTTTACTGCCTTTACCAACAGATTTCTTGCATCAGGAAATATGGCTGGGAAAGATCCCAAGTGTGTAATTACTTCTTTTTTTAAAATGCAGGTTATGCTTCTGTATCTTAGAACAGTGAAGTATGGCTTTATTCTGCTCTCATTTAAAATATTCAATGTTTTGAGCTAAATTTAGCTGAACACCTTTAGTTGTATTGAGGAACAAACCCCACATTTGCTATGCTAAATGATGCTATTCTGCTTACATATGTTTGTATGTAAGCAATAATGACATTCACATGCAATTCCCTTTATCTCCAATAGACTTTAAATGAAAAAAGGATTACAAAATGAACAAATCTACTGAATCATCCACTGAATTAAGGCACCTTATAACAGCAGTAAAGAGATAAAAAGGCACAAAACCAGTGCTGAACAGGTAGAATTAAACATTTGGTTCTTAATAAGATACAACTGTCCTCTTTGCCAGAGCACCAAAGAAGTTTCTTGTTAGCAGGTTGGCAACATTTGAAGCATTATTTCCTGATTAAATTGATAGCTGTTATTCATTGCAATCACTTGAGGATATCTTAGTATCTTGTGCAATTTTAACTCCTCTGTAAAATATCTGGAAGGAAGCCTCGCAGGCTCTCCAACATTGACTCAGCTACTTGGTGACCAGCTGCTTTGCTGTGTTAGCAGTAAACAGCCAAGTCCTGTACTTACAGAACACTAAACACCAAACCTCTGTAAGTACAGAAACAATACACTCAGCAACTATTTATTTGTTGCCTTGTCTCTCTGAGAAAAGCTCTGCAACTTTCTCATAGCCTACCTAACGAAAGCCCTGCATGGATTTCCTCCTACATGATACCTGGGAACCTACTGCATTCTCAGAAAGAGCCATAACTTGTAATCTTTGCCCAGGTTTGTACATCCAGCCATCGGGCTGAGGCTTGGCAGTGGTCAGTATGCAAAATACTCCCACGCACAACTAACCTCAGAGGGAAAACTAAGAGAATCCACCCCCATGTAGACTGCAGAGGCAAAGCACAGCTTGTCTGCAGCTATCCAAATGTCTCAAGCTTGGTCATCTTGATCTTTTTAATGACCCCGCGTATCAGTAGAATACAGGCATCTGTTCAAAAGAACCTAGCAGCTCCTGACAGAGCAGAGCACACATCAAAGCAGAGTGGGTCAGATTCTGCCCTCGCTAGATACATTAATCCAGAATAACTGAAATGAAATCAACAGAATTATCCTTCATTAACACCACAGAAATCAAGAGCTAAATTTGCACTGATCGTTTTTCACTGCAGCTTATGCAAATGTGCCACTTTTTGTACTTCAAAACATCTAGATGGCCTAACTATTTTTCATTTTCCTTTGGCAAAATCAAGGGTAGATTCTAAAGAAGGCAAGAGACTGACTATATTTCTCTTGGAACTTGTTTCACCGGCATTACTGAAATGCCAGCAAATGTAACAGATCTGCAACACATCTCAGGGTGCAAAGAGTTAATCTTTCTTGCAGATCATCTGTGTCAGTCCAGATGCTTGGTTGGGAGGAAATATAACCCAAGTGCCTGGACTAGTGCAGTGCACTAAAGAATAAGAATATTTTTATGTACTGTGCTTATAAAATATTCTATTTGCTGTGCAGTACCAGTTATGTTTAGAACCTTCCTTCAATTTTTCTTTTCATATTGAGAAAAATAGATCCATACACTCCTTGTTAAAAAAGACCCCTGCCTAAATGTCTAACCTTCTTTGTGAAAACTGATCCTTTGCTGTTGGTTTGCATCTTTATTGTGCTTTCAAACTTGTATATTAAAATAAAACCAAGACAATGGAAATCACAGTAAAGTGCCACTTAAAGTAAAGTTTATAATCCTTTGCAGTCCATTCTTCTATTATGCTGATGACAACTTAATTTGGGTGATAAAATGGAAACAAAAAGCAAGGAAGTAATCCTGGTTTGCAGAATATTATTCAAGCAATCATAGCTTCCTTCGCGTAACACTTATTTCATTCCATCATTACTACTATTATTACTACTATCTTAAGCTATGACAGATTGTGAAGGGTCAAAGATAATTTTTATCAATCAGCCTCCCTTTGTCTTTGACAGGTTTAATCATGTCACTTGGAATGTAGCATGAGGGGCCTGATGAAATTGGAAAAGCATGTGAAGATAAAAATCACTCTCAGATGAATTCAGACACTTCCTGCCACTCTGCAGATGCCACAGTGCTGCAAGCCACCCTCCCAGGAGAGATGATTCACCTGGAAGGAGGGCCGGGCTCTGCCAGATGTGTAGGAGGCTGCCTGAGACCCACATGCTAACACTGTCTCAATTGTATGAAGCATATGCTTTCAGTCAAGGGTGAAAAATGCAGGCACCAGCACATGCCAAAAGTCTTTCAAGCATGGCCCACCAGTCAGCCTGAAGCTTAATGCACTGATCCATCGAGTCAGCAGATGTGTGTCACCACAGTACAAGTTGAAGCTGGTTAAAGCTATAAAAGAGTGAAGTGACCTAATCCAGACATTCAGATCTCACAAAGGAAACCATATTGTTGTCACTTTGGGGGGCTTAATGTGGGACTTTAAGCACAAACACTGAAAGCCTTCTTGGAGTAAAAAGATACGTTGCTGCTAAAGTATAAATCCCAACCCTGAGCTACACTTGTACTGATTTCAAGTTGATCTGATAAAAGCATAGCATGGCTTTCCTTTTTAGTACTGCACATACGAAAAAGAACATCTGCAAGATTTTATTGCTAGAGCCATAAATGCTCCTTATCCACTTGGTTTGAGGCAGAAGTCCAAAAATACCTGGATAGAAAGTTTATTTGCAGAGTACCACTACGTACTTGGTAGAGCCAGTGAGTTATACAACATATTCTTTCACTCCTGGCAGAGTGCTGTCAGTGTCAGCTAGGAGTCCAGCAGCAGAAGCTGGCTCCGTAATGCCTGGGAACTCCTCCCTCCTTTCCATTTAATAATCATTTAGTGGGTACAGTGTTTCCCGACACACTCAAAGTCAAAGCACACTTTACAATGAAAATATTCACCTTGTTCACATGCAGAATGATTTGTTTAAAGAAACCAGATATCCTTAGCACTCAAAGATCAACCCAGCACTGGATGTGTGCAAACCCACTTCGCTGTCAACAGCGGTTGTTACAAATAGCTTGTTCAGAGGTAGGTGATAAGATGTAGTTCTCACTGGGCAAACACAATTAAGCAGATGTAAAGATTTTTCTTGAAGTCTTTTCTGTCTATCACCCGGAATCCAGTTCACAGAGCTTTCTTAAATATTCCTGTCTGTAACAGCCAGGTCTCTGGAAGAATACTGATGTTTCACAATGACCTCATTGTGCTTTGACATAGCTTTCCCGAGCTGTGGCCTGTGGCAAACACACACCTGTCCCATTTATGCCCAAGAGGCCAAAAAAAAAAACCTAACTTCAAATAATATTCAAGTTCAAACAACAAGCAGGGCTCTTCTGCCTTAAGTCCATGCTGCAATCCACTTTGCAAAAAAATGATACATGGTCAGTTAAAAGTTAACTCTTCTAGTAACCACTATAGATCAGAGTTAAGAAAACCCGTGCCAGCTTACGGGGGGGAAACACCCACTGTGCATCTAAAGTTTTCCCCCCACACTCATTTCTCCATTTATAAGAGTTTAATATTGCCATCGCTTAATAACTGAGGCTTTCCTGTAACTGCACTAGGAATCATACATATGTTTTATGAAAAGAAGGTTGCAAGACCAAAATCTATATAAGCTAAGTATAGGGCGAGAGGCAACAGCGATCCAAGACATAGATGGTACTGCCAGGAGCAGCAGTACAAAGTAGAAAAGTGTATACATAAATATACACACATGTATACACACATACACGTGTCTCCCGTGTTACTCCTATCCAAATAATGAAGGATGTTCTAAATTATGTTGATCAAAAAGGTTTTGAATTAATTGGGTTGGGTTTTGGTTTTCTTTTTTTCAGTTCTCTCCTGATTTTTGCATTGCCCTGCTCACCTGCAATTTATAGTTGGCCAAAGTAAATTTCTGGCAACTGCCCTTATACCAAATACCTTTTGCATGTCAGCTATACAATACTTTGTATCATCCATAGTCTCTATTAGCAAATTTGCCCTTTCACCCCAATAGCACCATCTGCCATTTCCACAGCTTCAGAGGCTTTTCCTCCTCCACCAAAGCACATTTGGAGGTGGTTTCAGGGCAAATTCTTTTATACTGGTGCTGGAGTATTAACAAGAATAAAAAACAGGAGAGAACAGTTAGTGGTTTCAAAGGAAAATGAATGAGACAAAAGTAGAGCCCCGTAACTATTATTTTTTTGCAACTCCCTCTCTCTTGCATCTTTTGTGAAAGAATTGCTGAATGTTACTTTCCCTACCCAAAAAGCTTTTGCTCCTTGGAGGTGTAATGATGTGCTGTGGCTCCTATGGAAGAGTAACTGGAGGCTAGCAGAAGAATGGAAGTGAAAGGGTCCTTAAGACATCTCCTATGGTGCTTGGAGGCTTTGTCTTTGACTGTCTCCAACTGTTCTGGCAAGACTGGATTCAGCAGGAGCCAAATTAACATAATCAATACTTGTGCAAGATACCAAAGGTGTAAACAGAGATGGGAAGGAAAAGATAACAAGTGAAACAACAGAACACAAAAAATAGCAGGTATCAAGTTGAGTTTTCTTACAGCATAAGATAAAAAAAACATGGCTTTGCACTACCTAAATGCCATTGAAACCTCCCATGACAGCATTTGTTTTCATGGTTTTATATATGCTGCTTCAGTATTAGCTAAATTATTCTTAATTCATAAGATATTAGCCAATTTTTAGTATTATGTGCTGTAGAAGCATTCATTGCTCATTTCTTTTTTGGGACTATTACGGAGAGAAGAAATTAAGAGCTCTTCAGGCTCTTCCCACCTCCCCAAGGGTGTGGACACTAGCAAGCACAACAGCAGCACTGCTGTGACACTATCAGCTCATGCTCCTGAAGAGTTCAAGGAAATAAGAAATTCTGCAGAACAACAAAAATACAATAAGTGATTATGTTTATGCTTTTTTGCAAAAATAAACTGTTATTAAAGAGTTAAGCCACTGTATGTGTGGGCGAACTGCTTTCTCTAATTGCTATCTATATACAGATCTTGAGAGAGATGTTGATCTTCTGAAATGAAGGGTGCAGACGTAAGTCTTTTTAAACCAATAAAAATACCAACATTTAAGTGGTTTTTTTTTTTGCCATAGATCCTTTGTATGCAAATAACTCGGGACAGAGAGAAAATTAAATACTTCTCCTTGGACAAAACATTGTCATTTGAACCTAGGAAAATACACAGTTGACAACAGAAATCGAATCTGTATCTGACCAAGTGCTCTATTTTCCAATCAGAGTGTCTTATTATATGATTTATGTTTGGAATTTACACATATTAATATTTTTAAAAATAATCATGGCTGTCCTTCTCCTCCTTCTTTGGAGTGAGCCATTCTGTAGCACTATGTATGTCATGTCCACCATCAAAATCCTCTGGCTTTGCACTGAGAAAAAACTCTCTCCATGTACCAGGAAAAAAAAAAACTATTCTAAAACTTGGGCCCCTTAAGTCCCAATCAAAACATGTTGATGTGTGTACACAAGTTCAGAATTATTTCAGATGGCTCCGAAATATCCTAAATAAATATTTTTAAGGGCCTGTCCTAGTTGTGGATTTCAAGCAATATTTCTACCTTGCAGTGGAAAGAGATTAACGACTAAAAACTAGACATGATTGCTGCCAGTGTTGGAACCTCTCTTACTCTCCTTTCCAGAGCTTTCCTTGTGTAATACCTTATTCCATACAACTTCAGCCTCCTATCTTGTATTCAGTGTGACCACACATTTTCCTTTCTTTGGGCTTGGTCTTGCAAAACTTTTTCTTTCATGAGTAAACTCTCACAAAAGCTGTACGATGGAGATCTATACTCAAGGAAGAAAAATACTTCTTCTGAAGATGGAATTAAAGCGTGAGTGCTAAGCAAATACCTGGTGGGCTTACATAGCTTGCAAAATATCTCCTGGCCCATGGACTCCCCGTGAAGGTTGGCTCATGTCAAAACTGCACAGCAGTGCATGGGCCAGCACGCTGACTCACACCATCAGATTCCGCAGAGCTCTGCAGACCTATCTGGAGGCACCAGTTCAAGCCCGGAAGCAGTAAAGTCACATTTGCATTAAATCTTCCTCACAGGAGTCTAAGCTAGGAAGAAACACTATGCAAGAGTAGCTATGCCACTTCCTCAAAGCAAATCAGCCCCAAACTGGTTCAGACAGTGCCAAATATCAAGGCGCAGTATATTAGTATTCAAATTTAGATTTTATCTTTATATAACTGTGCAAAATTTAGTAACTTTGCTGTAAGCGGCCAATCTACGCGCCAGAATATAAAGTAGATTTGGCATCTTTGCATTATACACTGGTGCCTGCAGTTTGCAATTCCAGAGTTTGCTTTGAAGTTTCAGCTTTTTTTCCTTGCAGTGGTTTGACAATGGTGATGATTTGGTGGATTCAACGTGCTTAGATCCAGCTGGCTTCTCCTTTATCACTCGGAACTGAAGGAAAAAAATGAAGGACCTTTTCTAGCTCTTCATGTCACATTAATGGACCAGTTAGATTTTTACAGCCTTTGCACTCCTCAAAGGACACAAACTAATTCCTGCTCATTCCTTGCACCCCAAGAGGAGTGTTACAATCAGTTATAAATAAGTCTTATTTTTCATCCCACCAGAACTATGAAAGTAGACACAAGATGGAGCAACACTTGTGCTCCCCAGGAATGCCAGACAGTATTCAAACAACACTCAGCAGAACCACCCTGAGGTGTATTTGCTCCATGTTGTTCCCAGCACCTGACTGGTCCCAAAATTAAGTGAGAGCCATTATTTCATTGAGTTTGAATGAGGTCAGTGGGAGTTGTCAGGATCAGCCTTCCTACATTTGTGGAAGGAAATATTTCCTCTTCTTTAATATCTTTTATCTATCCTACCTGTTGACATTTATTAGAGGTTCAATCTGTGAATTAGAATGTTTCACTTAAAACTTGCATTAATTCACTGACTTTACTAATTTTCCAAATACTTTACTTGTTACTCTTTTTTGTGTATGAATCTTTATTTGTCCATAATGATCTAGCTGTGCTGTTTGTAGTTTTCTGACAATAATTCACTCCGAAAAGGGCACCCTCTGCCCAGATGTGAATAATGACAACTTGATTTGTGTACAACTAGTCTAGTACAGACTCCTGGAATTTTTTCACTTCAAACAGTCAAAACTGCAAAGAAGGTGAACATACTGAATATTTTAGAAAGGACCATTTATGGTGCAGCACATACATTACATTCACTCCCATGAATGAAGCTGCGTCCTTCACTGGGTTATTTTAGGGGAACCTTTTACAGTTTTGAATCCCAGGGCTGTAGTTAGGCCTAATATATATTCTAGTGTTTCTAATAAATTATTTGTGTCCCTAAACACATACTGCTCTTATAGAACGTCACAAAATTGGATTATGGTCAACAAAAAACTATACTGCTACTTTGGAAATACTTATGGGAGCATAAGAAATTCTCTTGTAACTAGGAAGACTTAATGGTTTGGGGGTTTTTACAGTGGTCTCAGGGATCAGTGTTTCAGTTTAAGACTTGTATTTCATGTAAGTCTTTGCAATGTCCTTCACGATCCAACTGTAAACTGAGTCCTCACAGCTATGCTGGTCCCACAGCCAGGCAAGCTATCCCAGCTTCAACAGAAAAGTCATTTTTTCCTCCCATATGCTATGATGAGGTACAAATTTAGAAGTCAAAATATTATTAGAGATATGCCAAAATTGACTTCATTCCCTGCTGAATGCTGACCCTCCAGGTACACTCAGCAACTACTATAACTAAATGCAACGGGCCATAGTTGGCATGCCACAATAACTACATTTGTTCAAACAGATATTCCACGTAGACTGATGCCAGAACACACGCATGTTCCAACAGTGAAAGCTGTGAAACATCAGGTTGCGACAGCTGGCTTTAAAATAAAAACTGTCCAATGAAATATATGAAAACATAAACAAGAGGACCCTTGTTAGCCCAGGGGATTCAGTAATTTTCTCAATGCTAGCTTCAACTTTGCTATGTTTATCAAATTCATACCTTTCATGCATACATATTTCCACCTACTCATAAAGTGAACAATTGAGTACAAACTGAAGAGTACCTTCTGTGCAGAGAAATAAAAGATAACATCTCTTAGCTTGCTCATTACTTTAATCAGAATAGCTTGCACAAAGCAAGTAAAGAGGTCATCAAAATGCTGTGGCAGTGCTCCATGTTCATGTCTCAAGTCTAGAACTGGGAACTTCAAGGTCACGATGTTTACTGTGTTACTGCTTTTCTCACAGATATCCCTTTGAAGAAACCAGATAGCGTACAAGACACACAGTCATCCACAGTTTTAGAGCTACAAGACAGTAAGGAATTTCATGAAGAGCTGCAATTTCTAGAAACAGTTCACCTGCAGACAACCTAATGGCACAACCACTCATCTGATGCAGAACGATCCCTAAGCGCACTCTAGAAATCTCTACTGTTTACTAATCAGAAAAAGGGAGGTAGCTTGAAAGCTCCTGCCAGCAAGCAGATCATAACTGCAGTAGGAAACCCATTACATTCTTACAAGCCTCTTCAAGGAAAAGAACTCAGAGTCAGGTCTCCAGTTTTCCACAGATCTTTAATTTCAGCCTGTGACATGAATCAGGTCTTTCCAGGGAATACTTACAAACTGCTTCTTCATTTTGCAGTACCTTCCCCGCCATTTAATAATTCAATATCACTTTGAAGGTAAGGCTATAATTTCTATTAGATGCCAAAATTACCTTTATGTTTTCCTCTGTAACTTAATCTTTCCTGGGCACCTTGTATAGAATCCAGTGCTACAAAAATCCCCAAACAAGCTCTTCCCCCAGGGTGTAAAAGACCAAAGGAAAAAAACCACCATATATCCTTACCTCTTAGAATGAATAATTATTGCAAAAGGACACTCTTAGGCTTATGAGGAACAGTAGTTTCAAAGGATAAAATTATATAAATTACAGTCTTTTCATGATTATTTTTGTCTAAAGGTGGAGCTCCTCTAGGAGAGGAATCATTAAAGGTAGAATTGAGAAACTCTGCATAATTATTTTTTTCTGTCTTATAAGCCCCTTTAGTACTCATTTTTCAAGTTATGAAACATCTATTTGATAATTTTTTATGTGACATATAAGAGTGCTTTTTCTTGCCTTACAGCATCATCCTAAATCAACCACCCAGCACTACTTGATTCTTTGCCTTAAACAAGAAGCACATGCATCTCAGACTTCTTCAACCCACAAAAAACCTCATTACACAGTAACCTGTTAAACATGATCCAGAGAAACAGATAAAAGTCATTACTTCCTGTCATCCCTCTTTCCCTGCTCTCATCTCCTCCACTTCCATTCTGGAAACATAAATATCTACCTTTGAGGGTTATTATATCATTTTGGGGTAAATAAAAGGGAATCTTGAGGAGAAACTTCACCATGAATCTAAAAGGAAAACCTATAGCTTGTGAGTTTTAATAAGGGTAAGTCACACGAACTGTCAGTTTGATTCATATATATGTTTTATATTTTTGGAAGAAAATAAACCCACTATGTCCTAGATAATGATTTGTTGAATGAGTTGATCCAAAATTATGATCTATTAAATGTTAAAAGTTCTTCTAACAAATATTCTATTAGCTTGCAAGCTCCATTCTGTACACACAATCAGACAAGTATTATACCTGTGTCCTGTAGGGACAACCATAGTCTACTGGAAAAGTTACAGGCTACGGCCAGAATAGAATGCCTCCTCAGAGTAACACGCAGTTGCAATTATGAGTGTATTAAGGGTATGAACAGGGCAAATGGTCAGGTTTTTCTTATTCACTTAATAGGCCTGGGGGCAAATGTTACCTGTTTGGCCTGAGTCTACAACAGCCACTATTTTCACTGGCAACATGCACTCCTGCAGAACTGTTTTACCAGTAGCTCAGGCAGGCTGGTGCTAAGCTGCTATTCCCTTCTGGGTCCTAAAGACACAAGGAAAAGCAGACAGCAGAAGATGGATGCAGTATTCCCCCCACCGAGGCACCCAGGGCTACAGAGAATGCTGCATGAGGCTCCCAGGTGGCAAGATTGCTGTCTACAGAGTCCACCTTTACATCTGCAGAAGATATAGTCTGTGTCCAAAAAACCTCTACAATACAGTCCAGGATACAACAACTCTCAGTTCTTGATTTACATGAATCTACAGCTTTGATGACAATGGACATATCTTGGCTTCAAAACTGAGTGGTTTGACAGAAGACCTTTACTAAAAGTAGTAAGATAGACTTTATATGTTTTATGCTGCTACTGTACAGTGCATTCACTAAACAGTACACTTATAAAACCTAGTTCAAGAATCATTTTTCTAACTTTGAAGTAGTACCAATTACAGTGTAAAGGTGCACACTGAAGTAAGTATTAGAGGTCTGTTGCTACAGGTCGTATTCTTCCTTTTATACAACATTTGTTAATATATATTTTATAATAACCAACAGAATTATATTTATATAAGAATTTAAATCAGACATCAATACAGTCCTTACATTTTATGCTTTGACCTGCACAACCATGGCATGGTTTTGTCATTGTTACAGTAGAGCAAGTCTGGTATTTCAGATCAAACACAGTATGCAGTCCAGATGTGTTAGCTGTCACTCGATGAGTAAACATTTCTGATGGACAGTGTGTTAACAACAGATTATTACTCATGATGTTGCATGATGGTTACAAAAAGTTAGCCTGAGTGTCAGAGATAACACCAGTGAGAACTGCTGGTAGAAACGATGCAGACTGGTATGTTTACAGTGATTTCTGTGACTCCCCCATTTACTCTTCAAGGGAGAATCAAATATAATCTGAACTATGCCCCAAAGGGACTATGGTGGAAGCATGGAGCCATTTGATCTGAGGGGCAGGACTCACATTGAAGCAATACCTATCAAGGAATGCTAAGCAATGCAATAGTAAATTCATAACTGTGCAGTTAAACTATTAAATACATGCAGGTTTGCCTCAAGTGCTAAGTGCATTTATTCATACTGTCATTTATGTGCCCTTTTAAGGGGATACTTGTGAGGTGTCTTGAATTAACAGACGTTAAATAACAAAATGTTTATCAGTCCATACAACAAAGGCAGGACAAGCAACAGTATCTGCAGTTTAAGGTTCTCTCTGCACAGGCTGACCTCAGCCTGGGCCAGAAGAGACCCTTTGAAACCAGGCCACCATTTATCTTCTATAAACACTCACTCTGCAGTTTCCTTTCTGTCACAGGGAGAAGGGGTATTCAACTGCTAACAAGGTACTGTGCCTTTGTTTCCTTGGCACATCTCTAGAAGCAGTTTCCTTTCTGTCACAGGGAGAAGGGGTATTCAACTGCTAACAAGGTACTGTGCCTTTGTTTCCTTGGCACATCTCTAGAAAACAGGATGGAGGGACAAGGCATGGCATGCAGATCAGCAAATTCCAGTAATTGTTCAGTGGACATCTTCTGTTGTACATGCAGAGCCCAGACAAAAAAAGCTCTGCTAGATCTATGCTGGCTTCATGTAGGGTCAAGCCTGAGTGTCTCTACACCTTGCTCCTCAAACTGGAAGCAGTGGCTGCAGAAGCTTTGCTGGCAGTAGTACAGAATGTATATAGCAAGTAACAGAAGTCCTGAGGCAAATGACAGTAGTCCTGGCAAGGTGTGAAAGATTGCCCCTTTCCTCCAGTCTGGTGAGGCTATCAGCTAATTGAGAACTGTTAGTATAGATCCCTAAACTGCCCTCATGGTCATGACTTCAGGCTGTTAAGCTGAATGCACGCGTTTTCAAACTGCTTTTTTCCCCCCCAGTTGTTATAACATGACAGTTGTGATACTCTACTCCACTTGTCACTCCTGACAACTGAAAATAACAAGGAGTATCTAATAGGCAACTGTTCCTGCCAAAGATCTGGAGTCCCAAGGCTAGATGTGTTACACCATAGAGAATTACAGGGGATTATATAAAGAGTTACACATTCATATGGTAACAAGTATCACAAGACTTGCATGAGAAGAGAAGATGACACTGATCTATCTTTCTTCCCCATATCTGTCACTATATAACACAAATTCTGACTGGCGGGTTACAGTGTCCTTGGAACCACCTCCAGCTCAGGATGCCTAGGTCTGATGTAAGATCATGATCCAAATTCTTAAAGACCAGTTTTACTTTTTCTTGAATTCAACAGCTTGGAGAAAAGATAAGGTTTTGCATAAACTATGGTTAAGTATGGTTACTTTCTTTAGTAAAGAGACATTTTCTAGTACAAATGGGACTTGGAAATTTCAGTTGCTTTCAGCATTATTGTACACAAAACTCCCCTATTCAAACATACCCAGCTATTTCACCTGAGAAAACACAAACTCCCTACACGTTACAAACTCATACTTTTAGAATTTATTATGCCACACTATCACTTCAGGCTCATCTGCACAGTATCACTGCCTCCAGTTGAATTGCACTGATTTATGCCAACCAGAGAGATAGCTAGCCCATCCTCAATGCCAAATTTATAATTTTCATATTTTTATTAAAATATAACAAATTTAGAAAACTGCAGGAAGCATAAAGTCCACTGCCTAGCATACTAGGGATTAATTTTTTTCTTAAAATTTGCAGCAATGTATGCTTCTGGTTATGGAGGTGTGCCAGCAGTGCTACAATTAGGGTTGTGCTGTCACTTCAATTACAAACCCAATTTTTTGAGGGTTTACTAAAACTCCAGATTAAAAAGAAAACCTTGCTGCAGGCTGAGATGTTTTGTACAAGATCTCAGCCAGGGATAACTTGTCTCCAACTTTCTGAAAAAAATTAATCAGGTGCTTCAAATGTTAGAATTTAAATACGCTTGAAGAGACAAAACATTAAAAAAAGAACATTTAGTTATGAATTCTCAGTGCAAAGCAAGTTGCTTCCTGGTTCCTATCAGAAATACTATGCAGAAGCATGACTGCAGATTATGCAAGTAGAGAGGAGAAATAAGGAAAACAAAATCCCAAGCATTTGGATTTTTTTGTGTTTGGTCTTTTTTTTTAAACAAGCTTCAAGCAATTTTGTAACTGGGATTGGCTAGATCAAAAAGAGACGGTGACCTATGCAATTTTAAGGAGGGAGGAACAAGCTATCTTTTCTCAAAACAAAAAGTAGGGCAAAGACCACACAGAAAACTTAGGTCTCCCTCAGCTGAGTGAGGGATGAGCCAGCGGTGTGACAGTTTCTACACGTGTACCCTGTAGCCCATGGAATTGGCAGCTAGTGTCGACATGCCTCAGACTAAGTATAAACCAAAAATAATGTAATGTAAGATGCAGAAAGCTCAGTGTGGGCTGCAACATTCAAGTGAGCAGGCAGTTTTGTACTGAGATTATTATCTTGCCATGAGCTCTTTGCTGAAAACACTGTATCTGAATAAGACAGTTCTTTAAAACCATGCGAGTTAAATTTCCATTCATACTCCTGACTGCAGTGTGGTCATACTGTTCAAGGCTGAAGACCATTAGTTAAACAGAGAAATGGTAGCGCACATTGCATAGTAGTGGTTTCTTCATGCTGTCTTTGCTCTCTTCTACAAACACTTCTTACAGAGGAGGGATATCTTTTGCCCTGAAAATTTATTCCTTGATCTCTCATGCTGGCAGGCTGGCGACACTGACACCTCTTTGCTATTGAAACAACTATAAAACATATCCATGCAATACAAACAGACCCTTGTTTCTGCATCTCTTGCAGCTTAGAAAGTTCCAGGTCCCACACATTCATTTTTGCCAAATTGGCAGTTGCTAGGAAGCAAAAGAAAAATGCTGGCAATGGTTCTGTGGGACTGGGGAACATGCAGGCAGTTTTCCTGCAGCACAGGAAACAGACTGGAATTTTCAAATGACTTTCCAGGCCAGAGACATCCAGGGATGTCTGCTAATAAGGAAACCAAAGTAACTGCAAGGAGACTATGGGAATGGGGTAAACAATATTGATGCAGGTTTTGTAATGAATTTACATTGGAAACCTTGATTTCCTTACCTACTCTAGTTGAAGTTTCTATAGATGCAGAGAAGTTAGTTAAACACTGAGCCTGCACAGTCCATCACTGCACAGAAGCAAGTTTTAAAACATGAAGTAGTCAGCCTGAGTTGAAATAAGAAGAGATAAATTGCAACTGATAATTTCAATTAAAGACTCCCTTAATACACGAGAAACAGTTCAAGAACTGCTTGGACAATAACGTAACACTGCATTGCTGCCACATTTTAGCAGCAGTTTCTCTTCTTGCACAGAGGAAAACGGCGCCAACCAGAAAGACTGCCAGAAACCTGCAGGGTTAAAGGTATACACCTGGAAATACCTGGTATAAATGGAAAGGTCAAAAGCCTATTTTTACAGAGTGCTGAGCGTAGCTATTTATTGCTTTGTACTTTTGGGAAAGGGTGGCTGTAAAAAAAAAAATCTGATACCAAGACACAAGATCAAGAAAGCATATCTAGACCACTTTTTTTCTGAAATATCCTTCTGATGTAATAATGAAAAATCACATGGGCAACTGCACGTGAAGTGCAACTGGATTCTGCCCATTGAAGCTAATAGAACTGTATCACAGGGGTGAATTCTTGCCATTTATATATATAAACATATGTATTTAAATATACAATTTAAACATGTAAAAACAGATTCAAAGTTCCCATTATATATGCCGTACATTATGTACTTTTATCTTTGATCACACCATACAGTAATTGATTATACCCAGCCCTCTACCACCAGGAGCCTTCTTCATTCCAGCCGCTGGATTCTTACAAGAAGGTCCATCAGGGCTCTCAAAGGCAACCATAAGCTTCACACTCCACAACAGGAGAGATTTTGCTCAGGGTGTTTAAAGATCTGCAGGATTTTCCCCCTCTCCACTTCCTCCATGGTGCTCATTTATAGTAAAATAGGCAAAATGCTGTTGGCAAGAAGATATAGGAATGATTTCCTTCTCTTGCTACTTTGATGATTCCCCTTAGGGGACACAGAACAAAGAAAATCAACACTGGCAGTAACAGGGGAGATCCAAAAGTCTCTTTTAGGGCAAAGGACACAGGCTGTGAAACATCTCTCTTCTGGATCTACTCAACATAACTCAATTGTAAACTACACGTATCTGACTGCACCTTCTTTTGTGTTGCTGCAGTGCCTGACACCCCATGCAACAGGGCACCGCACAACCCCTACTTCTGACAGACAACACAGAAGCAAATAAAAAGTAATTCCTGCCACCAACCAGGCCCCTTCCATAAATGGAGAATTACTACAAAAGGAGGCAATTAGGGGAATTTTCTTCCTTTAAGAAATACCAATATTGTCTCAAATTCAAGGATGTTTGTAAAAACTCAGCAAGAATTGCTGTCTCTAGAGAAACTTAACCATTTTAACACTACAAACACTGAATACCTTCCTTAATCCAGGTTTAAGCTGACAAAATATAGAGAAGTAATTTGCAAAAAGCAGCAAATAACTAAAGTACACATTGTTCTCTTGTTAGGTCTTGACCAGAAGACACTCACTGTCTAACACATAACACGTGGCAAGCTAAGCGGGGAAGCAGAGTGATTCGTGGGACCTCTGATCTCGCAGAGTTCTGTACTTGCAGCACTTTAGGAAAACTAAAGCCTGGAAGTTCAGGAAGACTACTTGCTGGACTTTCACCTCCTCGACCTGTATACAGAAATACTGTACCAGATCTGACTTCTAAAACCTGTGATTATTTATTAGATACACTGTACAGCAACAAATCCCTTCCAAAAACACATGAAAAAGTTGGTTTGGGAAATCTGTCAGCTTTCTAACTTTGGGCACAACATCAGCAGCACATAATTCTCAGTCAACTAGATGCACCAGGAAAGTCTGGGCTGGGTGGAGTATGTTGCACAGTTCCTGATCCTTTTTGGTACCCAGTGAGACATCCTGGCATAGTTTAAAGTAGGTCTCCATAAGGTCATAAATAGATAAAATATTTCTTAACAATTTTCAAAAGCAAATATACCTGATCCAATACTTCTCACACGGTTTGACCAAAACTAAGTAAAAGGTTGATTGATACAACAGTGTTGAGCCAGAAATCCACTTAATTTACAGTGGTATAAATGCAGAATGAATAATTCAACTTGTAAACTCATCGCCTCACATCTGTTTGTGTGTCTACACATATACACAAGCATGCTTACACACATGAAAAATGAGTCCAAGACACAGGGCTACTTGAAAAACAAAAGAATATTCATGTTTTGGCAAAATACTATTTTGCTTTTACTGGCATGTAAGACCAGGCTGCACTAGACATATTTTAGCAATAATGATCAAAGCACAGGCTTTCCCTGAAGATTAATGGCTGGCTAAGAGGATAGTTTGAGGTCTGTTTACCCCAGCTGGTCCTTAATTCCCAGGAAAAGCATCTGCAAAGCTTATTATTGCTATAAACTTAAAATGGAGGGAGGGGTTATGCTGTTTCAAATGATATGTACAATGACTTTTTAGAGACTTAACATTTTGTATATTAGCCAGACTGTTTAAACCATCTCTTAAAGAACTATTCATCTTGAAAGTAAATAACTTCATACTTCCACAGCAGCACATTTCATGTAAGCACTGCAAACTCCTTTACAACCAATTCATTAAACACCCCCACCTGCCTCTATGGCAAGTGAGGAAAGAGATATACACAGATCACTTCGCTTTTCATTGAAATACAGCTACATCTGGGTGGAGAATGAAAGCTGTTTAACAGCAGACAGAACTCCTACGTAATATTTAGGACAGAAAGCAACGAATATCATATTTACTTTAAACTGAAGAGGATTTAGCTACACTGAAAGCAACTGCTTGACCTAACAGAAGCTAATGTGTAACACTGTTGGAAAATATGCATGTGGTTTTTCAGACAGATTGTGAATCTGTTATCCACACTGCTGAACAGCTACTCAAAGGAATAATTTAACTGATTTAATGGAGGAACAGTTCCAGTTTGAGTAAGTAGTTTCCAACCTGAATCTTATTTATCACAGTGGTCAAGAATGTCATCGCTCACCAGAAGTTCCCAAAAGCCTGCACTTAAGATAGAAATGTTATTCCTTAACTGGAAATTTCAGTTATGATGAACTTGCTTCTAAAAAAAAA